>VYZT01016454.1:86679-152685 GCA_013400735.1 Pomatostomus ruficeps
CGCGGCGCCTGGCAGCGACACCTGGTGGCCGGGCCTGGGCCGCGCCGCCGCGAGACCGCGCCGGGGCGAGCGGCGGCACCCACGGGGCGAGCGCAGGAACGGGATCCAGGGGCCCAAAATACCCCCTCCGCCTCCCTCTCTCCGCTGCGGGGAGCAGGAGAAGGCCGGCGCTCCGGGGGAAGGTAGCTCCGGCTAGATCCGCAGCGTGGGCTGATGCCTGTCAGGGCTGCGTGCCGCTGTGGGGAAGGCGCTCTTGCTTCCAGCGTTTCGGGGATGGGTGGCGGGGGCACAGGCTGCTCCTCCGCTTCCCGCGGGACGCGTGGGGCCAGCCGGGCTGCCCAGGAGGGAGGCGTTTGGCGAAGGGAACGACGTTCGGGTGGGAATGGGCAACTGCGCCTTCAGGATGTCCGGGCCCGTCGCCCGCGAGCGCCTCGCACGGGCCGCGCCGCTCACCTGCCCCGGGCACGGGCTGCATCCCTCCGGGATGGGCACTGGGCCACTTTCCCTCGCCCTCGCCAGGTGGCTGCCTGGTTGCATTTCTGTGACCATGATCTTCCCTCTTTTTTTTTCACTTAGTCTTTTAACTGCAAGATGCTAATTCCTACAGCTGTTTTCAAAACTAAGCCCTTAATCCAGTGGCTTTTAACTCTGACCTTCAGAGCACCTGTGTGGAGCCAACGCAGCACAGTCTGATTACCCAGTTTTCCTCCTGCTCCGTGGAAACCCCCTTGGAATAACACAAACGCATAGAAGACGTAGTTAGGATTTTCCAGATAGGCCATCATGATCAGTAATAAGGATCTAGTTTAGTAAAACATTTCAACATGCGCTTAACTTTGTGCATTTTCTTTGGCAGAAGTATGCATCTGCTCAATATCTTTCTAATGGGGGAGGGATTTGTGACAGGAGACAGCAAAGGGTGAATTTTGGAGGAGGTGGTCCAGAGCAAAATCTCCTAACTACATTCCATTCTCATGTAATGTAAAAATCCATTTTGGAATTCAAAAGTGCAGATGAAAAGAGTAGTAAAACAGGATTTTTTTCCCTTTTCTCCCACACACACACGTGCATGCACATCCTATACAGAGCAGAATTCAGTTATGCAGAATATATGATCTAATTTTAAACCACTGACAAGTAATATCTGCTCCTTAAAGCATAATCTTATTTTAGAATTACTTCAAATGACATTTAATGAAATAGTCACTCTAACATAGCTAAATGCAAATTACATCTGCAGTCCATATATCCTAGTGAAGTTATGCACTTTGCCTATGGACACCTTTAATAATTATAATATCTCGTGTTGGTTAAGAGAGAAAGCTATAAATTCTTTTTGTCTCTTGCTGCATGCAGCTGAAGAGGATATTCAACACATAAGAATAATTTGCTTGCACTGAACTTTGCCTCAGGTGAATAGTTTGTGAGATTATTTAGAAACTGCTTATACTGAGAAGCTCAGAAGCTAGTATTTACAGTTTAGCACAGCACAGGGAGTCTGTATTTCCAAGTGTGCTCTGGGCAAATATCTAAAGATGCATCATTTGCTGTGGATAAGAGAGAACTAGGGCTTTTGACAGCAGCAGCTCTCAGGGCTGAGCTAAACTATCGTTGGATCTGTTACATGGAGAAATATCACTGGCAACATAAATAAACTTACTTTTTTAAGTGTAGCACTCGTCAGGCCGGCCTACTAGGCTGAGGAGCCCCAAATAAGGAACCACACTGAACAGCAGACGGAGGAGCAGAACGAGAGAGAGGGCGGAACCCTCTGCTTTTATTTATATGTTTTCTCAAATCACCGTGGATTGGAGGTAGAAATGACCACCTCTTTAATTCACTGGTGAAACATCTGTCAATCATATTTCTCCACCCAGTATACTGGAATTATAAACATAGATACAGTTTAGGAAAGCATAGATAGTTACTAAGAAACCATGGCCATGTTTACAGAAAAGGTCTGAGAAAAATGTTACAGAAAGAAAAAACACTGAGAACTTGCAAAACTCAGGGCAACATTTAAGCGTGTGCCTGGGCTGATTCCCTTTATTGACAGACAAGGGCTGGTCTAAAGGAAAGATCAGTTCCCTGTTGGAAATTAGCTTCCCCTACTCTAACCTGTCTATTAATATCTATCTGAATTGCATTAGGCCATATTCACACATTCTCAGGATAATCAAATATTCCCTTAATGTTCTTGCATTACAAGGTAAGTCCCTTGTATTTCCTGATCACCTCATAGTCCTTCCACGTACCCTTCTCCAGTAGCACCCACTGCTCCCCCAGCCCCTGGTACTTCACTAACACCCCAGGAGCTGTAGTTCTTAACCCAAAGGTTTGCCAGGAGCTAAGACCCAAATGGGTTAGTGCACACCTCCAGCTGCTGGAAGTCTGTAGCTCTCGTCAGGCCGGCCTACCAGGCCGAGAGCCCCAAAGGGAGCCGAATAACAGACCACACCGAGACAGCAGACCGAGGAGCAGAAAGAGAGAGAGGGCGGAACCCTCTGCTTTTATTTATATGTTTTCACAAATCACTGTGGATTGGAGGTAGAAATCAACACCTCATAATCCACTGGTCAAAGCATTTGTCAATCATATTTTTCCACTTAGTATACTGGAATTATAAACATAGATACAGTTTAGGAAAGCATAGATAATTACTAAGAGAACTATGGCTATGTTTACAGAAAAGGTTCTAAGAAAAATGTTACAGAAAGAAAAACACTGAAACACTGCAAACTCAGGGCAACAGAAGTCTCCCTTAATCTCAAACATGAGAAGTTTCTCTTTTCCCTGTCTTATCTGCCTGCTCTGTGTGTTTGGGCTCTGTGCTACCACTTCTGAGTCAGAAGGAGAGGATGAGGGGTTTAATGAGGACTTTCTTATCAAGGATGCCAGGATCATGGTTGATTTTTGTACAGCTGTATCACTGAGGGTTCAAAGAGGCTTTCTTTATCCTGTAGGGCTTCCTTCTCCAGTCAGTTCAGAGCTGATCCCAAACAGCTACTGTGTACAGCCAGGTCCAAAATGACACACAAACAGATTTTGAGCCATTGTAAATGTGCATTTTCTTACAGCTTTGTAAGCGTTGTGCTGTGGGACCCAAAACCTACTGTTCATGGCCTAGATACAGGCGATTGGCAACATGGAAATATAGTATCCTCTTAGATTAAGGAAATCTACCAAATATTTTGTCTACATGAGTTTACTAAGGACTGGAAGAGGTGTAAAAACCTTTGATCACTGTTTTTTTATTTTAATATTAAAATGCATTAATGTTTCTGAACTGTTGTTCGTAATCAGTTGAGTGTGTCAGAAATCTGTTCAGCTGTGACCAAGACAATGCGAAAATGGACTGAGAGTCTCCTGAGACACAAGATTAGTGTGTCTGAATAATGTTTCCTGTGCTTCTGCCTCAATTCTGCCAGAGGTGCTGCATCAAGCCATCCACTGCTGAGGAATCAGGAGGCATCTGGCCACTGTTCTGAATATTTCTGAGTTGTTACAACTATCGCAATTGCTTCACGCAATGTACTTGTACATGGAGGGTTTCAATTCACTGTATTACCTATCAGGATAGAAGTCAGCTCTACATGAGTCTAATTACAGTGTAGAAAAAACAGTAGTGCAAAGTGTTAGCTATTATTAACAGAATAGAGTAAATGTAACCTACTTTCTTCAAATATGGCCTATGTAAAAAGATCTTGGTTTATCTGAACTATTTGAAATGCTAAAAGAATCAGAATTACAGCATTGTTAAACCAGTTGGAAGCAAGTAAAGACTGTTGTAGCTGTGAAATATATTTAAAGACTCATTTATTAGTATTTTTCCTAAACTATTTAGGAGATATACAGAGTATACCCACAAGAGTAAGTGCCAAAACTTTTTACATTATGTATTGCATTTCTGTCACAGAACAGAGACAAAATGTTTATCAAAATCACTGCTTATGGTATTTAAAACAAATGAAAAATAAAGTCTTCTTAAAAGTACTCTTAGCTTGAGTACTTAAACAAATAATGTTCTTGCAGCAGTATTTTTGGTCTGTCTGCCAGTGACTTCTGATCCTTTTAATTCATTTCAGGTAAGTTTGACAGCAGTCTACAAGCTTCTACAAATGTCATGAAACTCACAGCTGGATCAAAGAAAGCAACCCATGCTCATTTTTGTGCTGAGGGAAAAGCTTCAGAGTGAATTTGACAGTTAAATGGTCTCTTTGGTCTTTCATTTGGCCAACGCATATTGGCCAATAAGCATAAATATACCCCCAAAACAGCTGGAACATACGGGACAGCCTCCCTACCCAACAGGGAGGAAAGAGCCAGGGGGGCCGATGGGGTGGAACTCAAAAAGACAAGGGGGAGCTGCAAGTGCTGTTGACAGTGCGCACAGTGCTGCGAGACTTTGAGAAACAATGCAAAGAGTCCTTGGGGGCTGGAGGTGCAGAAGATGTGAGAAATGCTGAACACAAATCCATTGAAAACCAGGCTCCATTGGTTCTCTTGTTTCCGTTCATGAATGAACTAAAACCATCAGCTAAGGATTTCAGGGGGAAATAGTCAAAATGCAGAGTACTGAAGTTCTTACTTGGAAGTGGACGAAAGAAGCAGCAAGGCCTTACCTGTCAGTTAATGTTCTTTGTTTCTTTGCTTTCTCAGAGCACAGTAACCATAAACTAGTATCTGTCTGCAAAAGGCCACTTTGACTTACTCCTTTTTTTCTTTATCTGGGCTAAATTAATCAAATTTCTTAACAGGCTACGCTTTGCTTTCCAAAACTGTTGTTGGCCCTGCTGTTCTCTTCTTGACTGCCCATTCTGTTAGCCTGTTTCTCTAGGTGTCCCAGGCAAGGCCTCCCATTATGCATCTTCCCCAGGACATGTAAAATTCTCTGTTAATACACCCCATGTTGAGGTCTGCCTGCTTTTTCACCTTCACCGCAGTATTGACCACTACTCAAGTCTGTAATGCTGAGTAATCCTCATAACCTTTCAAAACATATTGCTTCCCAGTTATCTATGATCTATTTTTATTTGAGGATTTTGACCTCTGCCACCTCTGGGTAGTATTTTGTATTTGGTGAATTTCACCTAAGTGATTTTAGGCCATCTCTGATTTTTCCAGATTACATTTAATTCCTATTCCATTTTTCAAATGGCTTTTAACTATCTCCTTGTTTCTTGTAGTCATTTGTTAATGATTTGACCTTTTATTTCCTTAGCCAATCTATTCATTAACCTATTTAATAGAATGTATCCGAGATCATAACCTTTCAAGAACCTAGTAGAAACATCCTCCTGGTTTGATGGTACACAGCTGATACTTACTTTTGAGAATTAGTTCAGGAGCAATTGCTTACCCACTCGTGAATCACCTACACAGTATTTCCTTAGCTTACTGACAAGAACCTCAAGCTACATATATAGTGAATGCTGCTGATGCAGACATTTAGCATATCTACTGCTCCATCACTATCCATGAGGTCAGTTATGAGTCAAAGAAGAAAAATCAGCTTGTTTCATGTGGAGTTTTCTTGGCAATCTCAAAATGGCTTATCTTTATCAATTTGTTATTTTTAGGTGATTGCTGAAAAGTAGTTTAATAATTCTTTTGTGAGTCTTCTGGTGGTATCTATTTCATTAGTTTCTCTCATGTCTTTTTTTGAAAATACACAGCATGATTTTTTTCCAACTTCAGAATCTTCCCCCCAAACACTTGAAATAGCAAGTGGTAGTATATGCTTGAAAGATCAAGTCTTATCTCCAACAGGGAATGTTATTCTAAATTAGGAGAAAATGTCAGAAAACACATTGATGACTTTGATGCCTAATTGTTTATGGAGGACTTGCATCTGATATCAGATTTATCTAATATGCAGATGCAGACTCTACAGTTTTAATAAACACTGCTCAAAAGCTTTATTAGCTTATTGACAGTTGGAAAAAGATGGGGGATGCTGAAGTTCTGTTCTAAATATAGTCCATTTAAAATACAAATAAAAATACAGTCCACTCTGCTTGTGTCTTACAGACATAATGTGAGTGTTGGGAAACTGTGCACATATACTGAGAGCTGGCGGTGCCCTCAGCTTCTGTGGCAAGGACACACAGTGTAACACACTTTCACTAAGGAAAACAGAACTGCAGCTCAGAACACATATCCAAAGCAGAAAGATCTCTGAGCCAGTTTCCATTAATTCTTTATTTGAAATTAAATCAAAGGTAAACCAGAAATGCGTGTGTCAATTAACGCAGTGTGCAGCAAATGGAATAAATGACTAGCATAGTACCTGGGCTGCCTTTACAAAGCAAATCCCACTTCCCCTTAATTTCCAGTATAAATTTCATTCTAAATAAGGACATTAAGTGAGCAACACCCCTTATCATGGTAGAAGAAGATTCATTGCTATATCCAAAAGGAGAAATTAGTGTTTCTGGCCCTATTTTATGAAGCCTAAAAGCTGACACAAATCCCCAGCCCCTGCTGCAGAACAAGCTGCTGAGCTCAGACCCTCAGCCATCCCTGGGTGAGCAGTAACATGTGTGGAGAGGAGCAGTGCTCAATCCCGATAATCTGTTTTAGCTGCAGCAAGAGCAGCATTCATTCAAAGGGTAAAAATATTTCTTGTCTGTAACCATCTAACTCATGTATTTGGGTACAGATTAATGAATGTCTGCTGAAGCACAGGCAGAGATGGTGGGAGTGCTTATCCTTGGATTAATTAGCAGCCAGGGCCTAGAACATTCCTATGGCAAATGAGAGGTGGAGACCCTTCTCAACATGAGCTTCAAACCCACGACTTAGAGGAGACAGCCCAACAGAGTGCAGCACCTTGTCAGGGTCAGAATGAGGCAGGCAAGAAATGAACGAGAGATCAATGCACTAAGATGAGATAAGGGAGGAATCACATGAAAAATAAAGTTTTAAAATCATGATAATCATAAGGAAAATAACATCTCAACCAGGACATGTTGTATGAAGTGGCTGAGTTTCCTATGAGCACCTTGGTTTCAGTAATGTACTAGTTGAGTACGATGAGCATTCAAATTAACACAATGCTTTTTAACAACTAAATATACAGCTTTCAGAACTATCAGGGAAGAATAATCAGTGGGAGAAGAGCACAGGCAAGGTGGGTTTATTTTTTCTCTTACAACAAGAATAACATTCATAGTACTTCCAACAATATCTCAATAAAAATAATTTTGTTAACAAGCAATAAATCGTGAATGCATATAATCCTAATCCAGTCTGTACAGCAGTAAATTGCTGTCTGTTGTTTTCTTCCTTGCTGCTTTAGGGATTTAGAGCATTATAAATATTATTTGAACTTTCAAAGATGTAACCCACAGTGTGATGGCATGGTAACTGCTTTGGCTTTAACTTTATGTGTAGATGAAATACTCTCCCTCTCAATTATTATACCAATTACTTTTTTTCAAATATATTTCAAGACTAAAATCATCTTGCCTTTGCTCTCTGTTACATAAAACAGAACAAATTGTCATCTGATGTAGATTAGCATATCTTTACTGAAGCCAATGAAATTATATGAATTTATATAGATAAGTATTTGCCCACTCACCTCATATACAGAAGGAAGAATACAGAATTCCCATTAAAATGTACAAAAACCTACATCCTGTTACATTTTGTTCTAAGAATTTGCAGATGTCAGCTAATGAAAATAAACTTCAAAGGGAGGAATAATTTGAATTAATTGGGAGCAAAATAAGTTCTGTTTGGAAATGGTTGCTTTATGCTGTGTTGTTAAGTGGATCTTTTAACAGCTTTGCTGTTTCATTTAGAGCTGTCCACTTGAAATGAGACACAAATAGCAGAAGCTACTGGTCATGGACCTTGAGGTTTGAGGCAGACCTTGCTTTCATGCTGATAAAATATCCAAAATAAACCCTCAGTTAAAATGCTGCTTTTTATTTTTCTTCTTGGAAGAAACAAAATTTATCCAAGAAAACCAGACTATCCTCTCTCTGCTCCTGTCTGTCTGCCCCATTCCACACCCAACAGTAAAGCAAGAGGTGAGACAGAGTAGATGCTTTTTTTTTAATCAATGAATGAGAGGGACATGTCAATGATATCAGAGATGGAATGAAAAAGTGGAGTCAAAGAAGCTTCATTTTTCTGACTCTTTTTTTAATAACTAGTAAAAAGAGAGGCTCTGCTTGACTAGAGGTCAGACAGACTTCACTCTGGAGGAGAAAGGTAAGGTGTTGGAGGTAGTACAGTGAGAAAAAGAATATAATGATGCAGTCTTTTGTCATATGTACAAGATTCCAGAATACCCATCTTTTTTATTTATGACAGCAGTTTTAATGGACAAGAAGGCACATGGCCAGATAAGCTTTGGGCCAAACCCTTCAAAAGTCTTACAAACCCTATAAAGCAAGGACAGCAGATGAGAGATGAGACAGTCATTTGCCACAGCAGTGTTGGGGTGGGAATTCTGTAAGGTTGATCTGGACAGTCCTCTGGCATTGAAGAGGGAGGCATGACATGAGGAAATAAGGCAGACAATGGACAGGAGCAGACTGACAAATATACTTTCAGGTCTCTCATCGCTGATGTCCTTTATTTGCAGCTGTGATGTTCATATTTCCTGATGTGAATCACTGGTCACTAGGACCTGTAGTGAATAAAGATGCACAGAGCTACATCATTCATATAGATGCTAAAGAGGTCTTGTGGGCCTAAGAGCTTTGGGTCTTTGAACTCAAAAAAAAAATCCCTATAGAAGATGAAATCTCTTCAGCCAATCCAGCATTCCTCTAGAATTATCTTCAAAATTAATGTCAGTTGAAGATAAGAAGGGAATTTTTGTACATGTCTGTAAAACTGGGGACATTTGAATCTATGATTCAACTGAGCAAGGATGACATTCAACAGAAAGTGCTTGTTCCCCACTGATTCTAGAAGTCAGAGGCTTCTGAAAAGATTAAAAGCTAATCCTGATGAGGTAGGGGGAGGATTCCGCCGTTATTGTCAAGAGGAAAGCTATTTCAGAGGAATATTTCAATTTACCTTCTCTAGAAAGAGTGATGATTTCCCATCTGCTTTGCAGTATAGAAAAGAAGGATATCTGTTTTTCTACATCTAACCTCACGCTGCAATTCCTCTCTCTAAGGCATAACCTAGCCAGTGGTTTAGTTTTGCATTGATTATCTCAATTACTTTTCTAAGGCAATTCAAATAGTAAAATCAAAACAAAGGTGTGTCAGTTACACATTATGTTGTAGCTTCAAAGACATATTTGTTCATATTCAGGTTCCAGTTAATAGACTGTTGATATTTGCTTCCTACAAATCATAATTTGTGAAAGGTGCCTATTTTTCACAAATCATATCCAGCAGTGTGGGATGGGTGTACCTGAGTTGTCTTGACAGTATTATCCAGCTGTTGTTTCAACCTATGGAGCATGCACCAAGGGCGGACAGAGTGGAGGTCTTGGGACTTACAGCGTTGAGAGCTTTGTTACCCATACCTTCCACTCTCTGTCATCAAATGTTTGCAAAGGACAGCATCAGTCCAGGGCAGGGCTTGATGGTGTCTCTCTTTTGCCAATGCAGGCTAAAATACTAACTCTCTCTCGAATCAGTATGCTTCTGTGCTCCAGAAAGTGAACGGTGAGCTAGGTCACTTGTTAAAACAGTGTCTCTTCTGACTCAACTGCACCAAATGACAAAGGCAAGGAAGCCCCATCAGTGTGTCCTTTTCCAAGAGTGTAAGTAGGGGCCCACTGTGATTGTAGCGTAGGAAACAGGACTGCAGTCTGCCAGTTTTCATAGACATACAATACTTTTACCAAGCATAAGTTTCTTTTTCCTTTACTGAATACAGTAGATTTACTGATTCTGAGTAACCTGCATAAGGATATGCAGTTCTTCACATAAAATAGACTTCCAGTAGCTGTAAGAGAAGCCAGCCAGCTCTAGGTATTTCACTGAAACACAAATGACAGCTTTCAGAGCAGTAAAAATACTGATGGTAGTAAGATAATCCAGGGACCTATTTTGACAAGAGCGCTGTTGTTAGTGATACTTCCCTATTCAAAATCTACTCTTTTTTTTTCATTTGGTCATCTAAACTCCATCTTCATTTTCAAATACATGCAAAGGCTAAAATCTATCTACACTGCAATCAATAGTAAACCACTCAGAGATTTTGCCAGAGTCAGTATTTTAGCCTACGTTGACAAAGGAGAGACACCATCAAGTTCTGCACTGGACTGATACTGTGCCTTGCAAATATTTAATGACAGAGGGGAAGATGTGGATAATGTGGCTTTTGACACTATAAGTCTCTCCTTCTGTGCACCCTTGGTGCAGGTTCCAAAGTTTGAAACAGCAGCTAGGTAAGACACAAATCAAGTATATCCAAACCCATGCTGCTGGACAGGATTTGTGGAAAGTGAGCTCCCTTCACATAACTCCGCTGAGGACAATTCAGGTCAGCATCTTATTTTCACTAACTTGCAAGAGAATGTCGTCTGGTTTTACCCTGCTGTGATTAGAAGATACATAACCTTCAGCTTTGCTTTCAGCATCAGTCAATTGTAGATAATAATTTCAGCAAGTGTAAGCAATCTCTGTGCCGCCGATTCTTCTGAATCATGATGTTTTAGCTAAAAATCATTTTGGAAAGTGAGATTTGGATTTTGTAGGTTTGGAAAGTTCACAACATTCTAATTTTTTTCCTAAAAGATATCAAAGAATTATGTTAAGAGGTATGTAAATCATCCATTCTCTTCCACAAGCAGGAGAGGCATCTTCTGTCTGATAAGCCAGAACTTATCAGCCATCTTATCTCAGATCTGCTATTTATACTGCCCTTCTGCAAATGTGTTATCACTGCCCTGCTTGCTGTTCTAAGGCATTTTCCACAAAACCTACAGATTTCCACATCCGAAATGAGCACAGCCCAGATCAAATTCATACAGAGGCTGGAACTGAGTCTTCACTTTGGATGGCTGTGTGTGGGCGTGTGTGCATGTATGTGTATTTGTGTAGGCGTATCAGCATTCATTGCTTAAATTTTGTTCCTGCTGTAAAAATGACTTGCATAGAGGTTTATTTTAATACCAAATTGCAAGGTTAGTTCATTTTAGAAGATGGCAGTTTAGCACATTGGAAGAAGGAGGGAAAATAGATTTTTTCCTAAGATCTGCAGTGTCTGTTATGCTCTGCAACAAACAGAGCAGAACAAAATTCTGGTGACCATTTTGATGAAAAAGTGAATATGCTCAGTGAGCAAACAAGAAGCAGTCAGGGAAATCAAATATGAGACTAGATAATTTTTTCTTCTTTCAGCTATTCCATATGACTTTCTGTAATTTCATTTAAGACAGAAATATTGTACTTAAGGGGGCTTAATGCTTTTTAAAATTAAATATTCTAAATTAGTTTGCATAGAAATATTTCTTTATAAAAATCATCTGTGATATTTGGTGAGTTCATTCTTTCCCTAAAGGTAAAATAGGTTCTGTAATAACTTCCTTCCTAACTCTATAAAGAGACATTCTATAACTTTAGCTCTTAAATCTCCACAAAGTCTGTATAGAAATAATCACAACAAATGAAGAGCAAAGAACAAAGATAAGCTGGCTTTAGGGCTCCATTAAAGCCATTAAAGATGGGAAGAAAAAGGTAGTGTGCCTTCAGAACCTGTGCAGTACTGTAGCTTATGCTACACAAAAATGGGAAACTCGGTGGCTAGCAGCTTGTTTGGGTCCCTCTCTCTGCAGTTCAAGGCTGGAAGACTCTCCCTACCTCTGCCCAAATGAAACATTTTCTCTTGACATTGTGATGTACCTGTTGGGTAATATTCACATCATCTGCTTAAAGCTCATCATATCCTCTCTCTGCAGGTCAGTGTCCCAGTGTCAAGGTTACCTTTCGACCTCCAGTGGGACCCATCTTTCTGGAATGTATCCCATCTGCCCCACCCTGATGCAAGCACAAAATTGTGAACTCTTGGCAGGGGTTCACCAAGGTCTACCTGAAACCAGGAGCAGTTAAAGGAGGAGACAGCACCCTTCAGTGTGATACAGGTGCAAGTTTAGTGTCTGGGACTGGTGCTGCAGATGTGTCTCCTATTGCCCCTGTCTTTGCTGTGAGTGAAAATGCTTCTGTACTGGTGAACTCTCACATACCAAACACACTGGGTACCTCCATTAAACTACCAAATGCTGCAAAAGTAGTCCAAAACTGGGGGGAAAATCCCTTCCCTTACCTTCCTCTTCTGGTGAATAACTCTGATCCTCTGATACTAATTAAACTCTCTGCTTTTGTCTCTCCCATTACACTTTTATATATTCAATTACATATGTACACAGACATGCACATCCACATGTTTTGAACCCTATGGATTGTCCTAACCATGTTCCTTTTATACTCCAACCTCACCTAACTTTTTAGCCTGGAGAGTTGCTCAGCTGAGGCAATGTCAGAGCCAGCATTTGCAAGGATGGGAAGAGGAAGGTGCAGCATCTCACACAGCTGGGAAGGAGCAGGGGGCAAGAGAGGTGGAAAAGCTCTTCCAGTATTCCTATTGTGTCCAAGAGTAGTGCCTAACAAAGACTGCAGTGCTGAGAGGTAAGGGTTAAATCAGCTGAGCTCCAGGGCACACCCTCTGACTGAAGCTTGCAGAACTTTTATTTTTTCTGCACTCTGTGAGCTCCACGAAGGTGTGTAGCCACCTCTGCTGTGCTTTCCACGGCTGTTCACTACGCTGCAGATGTTCCCCTGTCACTTTGCTCTAGGCCATGAGACTTGATAAATTCCTATTGCAAACAGAAGATGAGCTCCATGTTTATCAAAGTGGAATGATACCAAGCCTATTTTCATTTCTGCTACTCCAAGAATATGCATTATGCATACATTTTACATTTATGCCAGTTGGACTCAATTCTGCATCTTCCTGTCAGCTGAAATGATTAGCTTTGTTTCTGGCAGTGACATGATGACGCTGTATTTACCTGAACAGGTTTTTAACTCATGATCCTACTCAACTGCCTAATATTTTCTGGTTTGAACCACTTTATTTTTGATAATGAAATTCGTGTGGTCTTACCAGTAGCAATGGTAAAGCATCCTCCATAGACTCTTAATCTTCCCTCCCTCTTGAAAGTGTGGCCTCTGTGGGCGTCATCTGCTACAGGAGGAGCAAGGACACGGTCCTGAGCAGCAGCACCCCGCCTGCACAGGTGGTGCAGACCCTGAGAGGGTGCTGGCCTTGCCCAGCACTCCTTCCATGGCAGTGTTAGGACATTAATGCCAACCTGGGAACATTTCCAACAGGCTTTCTGACCACAGCCATCCTGTCCAGTGATCTGAACATTTAGCTCTATAGGTGAAATCTGCACTGGGCCAGTCAGTCTCCAAGTGGGCCCTGGGCCATTGCACAGTGTGAGACAGCCTATAACTCTCATCTGAATTTGCTCTTGTCTTTCCTATTTTCACCCCATAAATTCAGCCATTTCAAGCTTAGCTGCACCTCTCTAATCAGGATATCTCTCTCTTTCTCCTTGCCTGCTCACTGAGTACTAGCCCTTCGACGTTGCCTCTTTGATTTCTTTCCTGTGTTCACTTTTGCCAGTCAACCACCTCTTAACCATCTTCCATTTCTTGCCATCTGAACACTCTCCTTCAAATCTTCTGTAAATCCCTGGTACTCTTCCAGCTTTGCCATCTCCTTTCTTCCCTTTTTTTTTGTTGATTCTGGTGGCAGCACCCTGGTAACAGCACATTTTATTGAGAAGTGATAATATGTGAAGGTAAAGGTTTTAAATCTCATAGTTCTTCTCGTCCTCTCTCACTTCTTTTTCTCTGGTTATCTTCTCCATTGACTTTCTTTCCAAGCCATTTCATTTTCATTTCCCACATTTTTAGAATTCACCAGCACCCTGCTATTCCCTCTGCAGCTTTGCAAGCTTTTGAGTTTTTCCCTTCCTTTTTCCCATTTTCCTTTTAGAGGCAGCGGCCACTCTTAATCTTTGCAGGAACTATTAATCTCTGTGCAACACCTGTCATCTTTTGTGCCCCAGCTTCCCACTTTATATCTGGTCTGCATTTGCATAGTCTAGTCTTTAGCTATGTTTCCTGGTGCCTTTCATGGCTTTCCCCACATTATTTTTAATCTGCTCTGTACTGTGACTCCCTTCCTTTTTATCCCAGAGGCAGAAGGGCCTTGTTATCTAGTTCTGTTCCATACGAAATTTTCTTTCAACATTTTCTTTCAGAGAATACCAGATTGCAAATACTTTTAAATTTAGCACATAGCTCTCTAGATCCTGGTGAGTTAGAGCACTAGAGAAAGGTTTGTGCCCTAAGAGTTCTTATTCATCCTTGGGGTTAGTGCCAATCAATTTTGTCTAGCCCAGAGGTTTTGGCCCTCAGTTTCTCTCTTTTTCCATGTCTGCACCTCTATGTCAGTTTTGAAAATGGTTCTTCCCTTAGAGTTTTGCCCCACTGTTCTCAGTCATTCACTTTTGCCATTAAAATGCAGTTGAAAACATACTTCTTGTTTTAGGATTAAATAATTTCTCAAAATTCCTTAGTGGAGGAGTTTCCACAGTCTTCCCTAGCAACCAGATGCCTGCCCCAGTAACCTTGCTCCTCATCCTTGCTTATCCCTGTTGCAATGTCAGTCTGTTTCTCTTGTGCCAACACAGTGGATATAGTGAACTATTCATTCCTTCCTTTTGCAGGTACCATTTTGATTTTGCACATATCCATTTTCAGACTTCTCTTCTCTGGATCGAGCTACCACAGGGACTTCAATCCTTTTCTTCTTTGGTCATATTTTCTAGAGCTCTGACCACTCTAGTGCTCTCTCCTCAGGTCCCTAAGGATCTCTTTCCCTGCCAGATTACTCCCACCAACACACTAACACTGCTTTAGGAAGACAAGCCTTTGCCTCTTTGTTAGTCTACCCATTCCCCTGTAAATGTTATACTTACATTCTTCTGTATTGGAGAGGAAGTCTCAATGCTCAGGTCTGTGGTTTATATATATAAATCACATAAGTGTGAAGGCTTGTTAAAACATTTTGAAGCATTTGGAATAATTCTGATATCAGGTAGCACAAGCTTCCTTCACCCTTTGGCCACCCTTTCAGCACAGGCAATGTTGCTTTTTCCTAACTCTTCTCTTAATTCTCTAAGCAGTGTCTTTGGGCTGATGATACCCTTGGTTTCACTGTCAATTCCTCTAGTCTGCAAGACTTTACTGCTGAGAAGATCATTTTATTTTCACTAGCAGTTTTCTTTCTTCCTAAAATGGTAGGGGTTAGTTACAGGATTTGTGTGATCCATCAGTATTTCATTTCTAGAGTTTCCTGAAGACATATAAAGGGCCAAACACACAAAGTTCAGTGCTGTATTTCTATTTGAAATAACAGAAGTATATAAATCTACCTACAACGGGTGACCTTTCTGGATTTGCAGAATTAGATCACATTGAAAAAACTCTGATGGATGAAAAATGTAAGCGTAGGGAAAAGTAATATCTGGGATCCCTGGTGTAATGTTTTCAAGAAAAGATTTTATAGGAGTTATTTTACCCCTTGATTTATTCACACCTTTTGCATCTATCCTCAGGGCAAAGTGCTCAAACTTCTCATAAAAAATCCACATTTGGCCAGATTTTTCCTCTAATGAGGTGCTAGGTGTCTGTGATAGATTTTTCTGAGAGTCTTGTCTAACTTCTTCTTGTGACAAAGGTTGCAGCTAATCTTAAATCTTAAACCTGTAATTTCCCTACAGTAGCTTTGTGGGTCCTGATGGTACTGTAGAAAATGAGTATAGCCTGAAGGGCAACACAGTAAAATAAATAGTGAGAATTTGCTCTGAGTGATAGATAAGAGCTATTGGAGGTGGGTGTCCATCCACAGACACACACACATGATGTTAAGGTCACAATGTGAACTTTTGCACTTACATTTTTTATAAATCTCAACAGAGTCTCTTCCACTTCTTAAAATTAGTTTAGACATTACTCTGAGAGAACTGTAAAATCTGAAATACCACTTTTATGATAGATAAATCCAAGAGAATGAGCAACACCACTTCTTGCACTCAAGACTCCTTCATCTGTAAGTTTTGCTCTTAAGTCACACAAGGTCAAATAAGTCTTTCTAGAACTTGTCTCTTCCCCTTCTTTCAATAGTTTTACTGGGTAAAAAACTATCCTGTTGACTGGGCCCAGAAAGTGTAGGTGAGTGGAGTTACATCCCGCTGGTGGCTGGTCACCGGTGGTGTACCCCAGGCTTGGTATTGGGCCCAGTTCTGTTTAATATCTTTATCAATGATCTCTACAAGGGGGTCAAGGGCACCCTCAGTCAGTCTGCAGACACACTGAGTTGGATGGGAGTGCTAATCTACTGGAGGACAGGAAGGCTCTGCAGGGGGATCTGGACAGGCTGGATTGATGGGGACAGGCCAGAGGTCTGAGGTTCAAAGTGCTGGGTTCTGCCCCTGGGTCACAACAACCCCATGAAACACTACAGACAGTGAAGAGTGGCTGGAAAGATAGAAGTTGAAAAAGGCCCTGGGGGTGCTGGTCAACAGCAGCTGAACATGAGCCAGTGAGTGCCCAGGTGGCCAAGAGGCCAATGGCATCCTGGCCTGGATCAGCAACAGAGTGGCCAGCAGGACCAGGGCAGTGACCATCCCCCTGAACTCAGCCCTGGTGAGGCCACACCTCAAATCCTGTGTTCAGTTCTGGCCCCTCACTACAAGAAGGACATTGAGGTGCTGGAGCGAGTCCAGAAAAGGGCAACGGAGTTGGGGAAGGGTCTGGAGCACAAGTCTGGTGAGGAGCAGCTGAGGGAGCTGGGGGTGTTTAGTCTGGAGAAACGGAGGCTCAGAAGTGACCTTATTGCTGTCTACAACTGCCTGAAAGGAGGTTGTAGAGAGGTGGGGGTTGAACTCTTCTGCCAAGTAGTAAGCAATAGGACAAGAAGAAACAGCCTGAAGTTGCTCCAGGGGAGGTTTATATATTGGATATTAGGGAAAAATGTCTTATTGAAAGGGTTGTCAAGCTCTAGTACAGGCTGCCCAGGGAAGTGGTTGAGTAACCATACCTGGAGGTATATAAAAGACATTTACATGTGGCACTTAGGCATGGTCTAGTGGTGACTTTTGCAGTATTATGTTAATGGTTAGACCTGATGATCTTAAAGGACTTTTCCAACCTAAATTCTATGATTCTGTATCTACTCAACTCATTATTGCTTAGATTAGCATCAGAATTTGTTGTGCTTTTTCAACAGCTGGGAATGTTTTCTCCTGGTAGATGTGTTGCAGTAAACAGGTCTGACAACATCCCCTCTCAAATGTGTATCATCCTGCCAATGGCCAGCCAAAGCTGACACATTGACCTGCAGTGCCACCAGCATCTTTATTTCACCTCTTGGTTTCTGCCAATGCACTGAGCTTGGGTGAAGGGCACTAGGTAGTGCTCCAGGCTTCAGATGCTGTACATGCCCTCTTTACACCATTTTTGGGGCTATTCAGATGTGTTGCCAAGGTCAGAACTCTGGCCATTTCTTTAAGTCTTTTCTTAAAGTCTCTGCAATATTTTGTACCACATGACAGTATTCCAGATCAAGCTCAGCCAGCCAGCAGCCTAACTCACATCATTCACCTGACCCAAAATGCCACCCGCTCCAACTCACACTAGTTTCTTAGAAGTATTAATGTCCTGTGCAGCTTACAGACTTTTGCAGGCTTCTGGACCTCTGAATGGAAACGGGAATACTCCAGATGATAGCCCTTACCTAGGGATATTTCATAAGATAATATTTACCTGTGAAGAGCTTGTGCACTTCAGAGCTTTACACTGACCTTGAGAAATGAGGTGCTTAACTATGTATAAAATAAAGTGGATTTTACACTCTATAAGCAACAACACTTCCCATTTCTTCTTGTGGAAACAGGTTTAAAAAGAAAGGGGGAAAAAAGGGCTGTCTCTACTGCATATTCCCAGTTCTGCTTTGGAGATCTGTGGCTATAATAAAACCAGCCACTATGCCTGAGATTCTCAAGGCTGATGAGAGAACCATTACACAAAGCAGTACTCAGTGACTAACAGAGCAGCTGAATAATTTTACCAGAGCCAGTACCCTGGGACCCACAGCAGTAAAAGGCAATCCTCTGACATGTCAGTGAGTGAAGTTTGCCTTTAATCCTTAAACTAGAAATTTAGTTTCCACTTCACTCCTGCTTTAGTGTTAGCAACCTGCTTAGCTATGAAGAGCTTTTCCTAGAAGGCTTAACAGCAAGAATAGCGATTAATTAATTAATAATTATTTGTCCAGAGAGGCAAATTCCTGGAAATGTTCGAGGTCAAGCTGGATGGGGATTTTAGAAACCTGATTTAGTCGGAGGTATCCCTGGCGATGGCATGGGAGTTGGATTAGATGGCCTTCGGAAGGTGCCTTTCAACATAAACCATGCTATGATTCTATGATTAAACTAATATGTCCCAGCCTTGAGAGCGGAGCCCGCAAACGCCTCTGGGCCGGCCAGCAAGGGCTCCTGGTTGGGGCTGAGCATCCTGAGCGCTGCTCCGAGGGACGCGAGGGCTGCGGGCAGAGCCGGCGGAGCGCTGGTCCCTCCCGGCCAGCCCGGGCTGTAGGATGTGGAAACAACATTAGGGGGAGCTCCGCTACCTCGTCCCGCCCGAACAGGAGCGCTGTGCCGGGCAGAGCCGCGGCTGCCGGGCGGGGCCATCCCGCTCTGTCCCGGCCGGCGCGGGCGCACAGCCAGTGCTGGTGAGCTGCAAGGTCAGGTTCATTGCAGCTTCTTCCGACTGGGAAAACTGGCCGCCAGCTAATCCCACCCTTCAAAGGGGCCAATTATCAACCACGGCTTTACCATTTCTGACTAAAAAGTCAGAAATGCCACAGATTTAATTATTGTCTTTACATCCACCATCAGATTAGTTAATGAGACCAGTGATTAGTCATGGGCGCTTCATGCTCCCAGGTTGTGGCACTTATACAGTGAAATGTTTTGGCATTTTCCCTGCAATTTTCAGGGCTTATTACCCAAACAGTTTACTATAGTAATTATGCCAGAACATTTATTATTTTCATATAAGCTGTAATGTGCTTAATTTACTTCATAAATAATCATTAGAGAAGAAATGGAGAAAAAGTAAAAGAAAAATTCTGATTCAAAGGAGATGGGATGAATTAGAGTTACAGAGAACAAATGAGGGCAGATCACGGCAGAGCAGTTGTGGGGAAGGGCAAAGATGGGTGCTCTAGGGGAATGGAGGAGAGACTGGAAGAGACAACAAAGTCTGTACAATTGACTGCTAGTATTACAAAGAGGGATTATTAAGTCTCTTCTTTTATTTTTTTCTTTATCTTTTTTTGTGCTGGGATAAAAAATCAACTCTAAACTTATTTCAACAGGAAAACAATAAAACGCTTTACCCTAAATGGTCTTTTACCCATCCTAAAATGCTTCCTACCCTCACTAGTCCCCTGCAGAAAGCAGCAGTGGTTGCACAGCAGCCCACAGCAGCCCACAGTTCTGCCTTGACGCACATTTTAAGCACCTCAGACAAAAGGAGGAGGCTTTGTGTTTGGGTTCTGTGTGCACCATCTGCTGAGAGGAGACACACAGACTTTCAGAAGGCTGCCAGCTGGCTGGCCAGTCCTCTCATTTCAAATAAACATTCAACATGTTTTCAGTAAATTCTGAATGAGAGAAGCCTGCTTTTTCCTTTCTGCAGTTCTCACTGGGGAGGGTGAGAACTTTTCTTTCTCTTGGCTGTGTTACATATTTCCAGCAAGATGAACTTTCACTTCAGATTTTTACTGTCTCATAAAAATAGCCCACACAGATTGATATTCATTATCAGGGTATTTCATTACGAACTTTAAAGGTGTCATTAGTTCTTTGAAGCCTACTAAAGAATAAGATCACTTAAAGATCCCTTACTGAGCCTATACTTCAACTATTCCGAGCATGTTCCAATAAATAAAGTAATTTAAAAAAGACATTTTCCTTCCTAATGTGTTTCATTTATAAAAAATGAGGAATGCAGACAGTTCTGGGATGAAATGCAAACTTTGCACTACCTTCACTGCATAGTTATCCAAAATGACAAGCGAATACCATATCTAGGTTCAGGACACTAATCAGTATACATCTGTCTGTGTATAGCAAAGACCCTGCAGCCAGCACTGGGTGTCTTCAGGAGGAAAGATCTCAGTTTTATGTCTGGGATAATGCTCATCATCCATCCATGGATGTACAGATGTCTATGTTTGAGGTGAGCAGGATGGAGCAGTCTGGCATGGAGAAAGATACTTTTGTAATCTAAAAGCAGCACAGACCCGAACCACACCGTCGCACTCAGTAAGAATGCAACTCTGTAACACAATTTCCAACTTTTTATCTCAATGTGTCCTAAATAAAATCATGAAGAATCAAAGTTGTTGGAGTACCTGATTCTCCCCGCCTGTCTTTCCAGTGCCTGTGAGAATATGTAAGCAATCCAGTTATTGTTACTAGAGGAAATTCCAGAGCATCAGCTATTGTCTGATAATTGCTCATCTGAACGTTCTTCCTTGCAGGACGTGTGAGGTCATTTTCCCCTCTTCAGCTCGCAGATAAGCAGTTTCAGTCCCCTTGATCCACAGAGGTAGACACAAGCAAGTGCCGTGTAGCCCCAAGATGTAACTCCCATTTTGTCTGCCTCCTAGGAATCTGTGCTGATATGTGCTGAATGACCATAGACACTCCACTTACACGGGCACTAATTCTTAATTTCAGATTCTTAATCTGTCCTGGCAATTTCTTCCATCTTCTGCTTTGTATCTTGGATAGAAGAATGTTAACTTTTGTTCAAACGTTTTAATTTTAGCTATTCATTACATGAAAGGTTTCATTGTATGACCTCAAGGGGAAGTACCAATTTATGTGGAAGGATTCAAAGCAGTTTGGGGTGGCAAAAGACAGGTGGACAGGCAAACATACAAAACACAGTGTTCTTTGAGAAACCTGGGTAAAAATATTCATAGCAACAGCCTGATCATTCAAACAAAGATTAAAGTCAATAACTTTTTCTGGCTATAGTCTCTTATCACCCCAGTAAGATTATGTAAAATTATTCACATGCATAAAACCTTACAGAACCTTACTAGAGGTCTTTTCATATAATTCACTATTCTAAGCTCATCTTTTCCTTTGGTGATACATATTGTTCATACATCAAGAAGCTAAATCAAAAGCACAGTGGTATTTTACAGGTTTAAAATCCTTTGGCTTAAACCATAAGACAATTTTCTTCCTAGGAGAATGTGTCATTTAAAAAAAAAGGTTCTTTCACCCTCCACCCACCTCAAAAATGTAAAAAGTTTCATACTTAGCTCATTTCCTTCTGGGGTAGAGAAATAATGTGAGTGAGAGTACATGGGAGATTTGTGACCATTAATTTACTGGCAATCCCAATAGCCTGTTCAGTGAAGTAGGAAGGAAGTATAGTTCATCTCAATGGCAATTCCTATTGTAAGAAGTGTTTCACATGCTGAAATGTTCCATATGACCCTGAAAATGCATCCTCATGCTACTAAAAACAGACTAGAAAATTGTTACATAAAGAAACATAAACAAAAAAAAATCCCAAAATAGCATGAAAGAATGAAGAAAAAGATTAAGTTTAAGGAAATTCCAAATGAAGGTGGTAACTACATCAGGCAGTGGCACAACAAATACAGTGCACATAAATAAGGCAAGACATAATAAAATTTAGATTTACTGAGGTGCATTCTGCACAACTCATATCCTGCTGCATTACTTCCTGTCATTAATTACCCCATCTACATCAAAATAATATCAATCAGCCAACTGGAAGCACAAGTTAATGAGCAAAATTTCATACTCTGGGGTCAAGTTCCTTTTCCTTCATTTGTCTTCATTAGCAGCACCTCTCAAGGCTTTTCCCCAAATAGAAGGCAGTGAATTAGTCAAAGAGATTTTAAAAGTCACACTCAAGAATGCTCAGAAATAAAACTTCTGGATTAGCCTCAGAGCTCTTAGGATGAAATGGAGGTTGCTATTGTTATTAAATGAGATTATCAAAATGGGGTGCCTTGCCCTCCTGATTATTTTCACCACATGTAGTCTTGACCCACTTGCCTGGCACCCTGGCACTGAAGGATATACAGATGCTTTACAAATTACTGCCTGGTCTGTAAACTGTAATGACTTTCCATCTCTGGTTACTCCTGTTTGGTACATTGCAGTCAGTGAGTTTCCCTACACAACATCCTATCCTTTCTTCCTGCTTCAGTTAAGCAGGCCTTATCTCTTTTCTTCTCAAGGACAAGGCAGGAACAAGGTAAACAAGGCCACCACTAATATCCCATAGCATCTGCACAGCAATGAGAAGAGCAGTGCAGCCGAGGGACAGCTACACAGATGTTCTGCTTCTCCATAACCCATTCCAAGGAGTTTCAGTCTCCTCCAGTTCTGTTGTCCTTGCAGAAGTCATACACACCAAGACTCTTCTGCAGAGTCTATATCCTTTAAAAAGATAATTATGGACGGGTGCTGGAGAGGCAAACAGCAAAATGAGATGTTCCTGCATTTGTTCTAAGAAATCTCTTTTCTTTATGTAATTTCTGCTTATGAGCTGCTGGGGAAAAGGAGAAGGCAGTGTCTCTGGGAGCCCTTTTTCAAAACCTCTGCCCTTGACCCACAGATGCAAAAATATAGCACAGACTTACAGTACTAGGAAATATTTGTGTCACCACGCATACAAGGCAGCATGGGGTGAAAATGCAGCAGTTATTTAACAGCTACAGAGGTTTGCACACTCATGGGAAGGTCAGAAGCATCAGCATCTCTGACAGGCAGCACAAGTTGGAAGCGTTTGGAGATTAAATGTGCACACAGCACATCACTGCATTGGGGCAGGGACTCCTGGGTTTTCCAAAGACCCTGTATAGAAGAATCTCAGACTTATCCCTCATGAAAATACATGTTTCTTCTGAGCTGTTCCTATTCTACTTAGCACTAACACAGAGTCTGTTTATAAAAGAGCAAGGTGATAAAGGACAAAAAGCTGTTCTTGCCTTACAGTGGAGCAGTGTTTTACTTGAGGGATATAAAATAGACTTTATAGGGATCAAAGGGAGTCAAATAAACACAATCAAAACCACCCTGTAGTGCAGTTCTGCCTACATGGAAAGGAACAGGAAAAGGAGAAAAGATTTGCACACTTGGAGTTAGGATGCAGAGGTTCATTGTGTCAGTGAAATTCAAACAGTTTGAGGTTTCCAGCCCTGTGAAGGTTGAGGGCACTTGCAGGGAGCAGGCTGAGGTGGCAAGGTGAGATTGCTCCACTCAGTCTCCTGTCAGGAGGCTTTTCTGGATGGCATTGGCCAAAGGCCAATTGCATCCTCTGCCTGCTGCCAGCTCTCTAAGAAGGGCAGGAGCATTTTGGAAAACTGACAATAATACATGATTTTTTTAATTGTATATCTTTCAGTGCTGACCTTTCTAATGTGGTGTTCAGGACCAGGCGGGGACTGAGCCTCGTGTTAATGACACTCAGAAGCAAGCTGATCTCTGTGAGGACATGACTGACCCTCCCAGGAGAACCACTCGTTTCGAGACCCTTTGGTAGCCCCAGTGGAGCCTTCCAAAGGGCCTTTAAATTACCCAAGTTAAAAACTGCAGTATCAAAGAGCCTTTTCAAAACAATTGTTATTACTTTTTGGTTTTATTCTTAAATCAGGATTTAATCGACAACAGTTCCTCCCAGAAAATACTCTCCTTCTCAACTGCTTGGCTTTGCTCTCTCTCTGTCTCCACACAAAACATCTCACCTCTCCAAGTCAGATCCCCTTTCAGGTCTGGGTCAGGTCGGTGAAGCGATGGCAGGTCACTCCTGCACTGAACAGACCCTTCACTGACCCCTCCCGGTGCCCCAGGGAGATGAAGTCAAATCCTGCCTTAATGTAGCTGCTGGCAGTGAGAGCAAGTGGTACCAGGGTGCTGCAGGTGCCAAATAGATCAATCACCTCTGCACAACCACGTTCTCCAAGGACAGACACCACAGGCCAGGGAAAAGAGGTGCTGAGGGAGGTCAGTGACAGAACATGATGCTTCCACAGCACTGGGGGCCAGAGGGAGGTAATTCCCTGCCAAGGAACAGGAACAACTGAAAATTTCAAGATGCACAGTCCTACCTGGAGGCTTTCCCCCACAGCCCAGCTGGGCATAGAGAAGAAAGGCTTGTTTTGGTGTTTCTTAGTTTATAAGACAGCCTAGCTACTGAGTCTGGGTGAATATTTAACAGATAAAATAAGAAAATTAATTTATTTAATTTTATCATAAATTTTCTTTAAAAACCTCAAGATAATTGCAATTCCAGACTCTAGATAGAAAATTATTTCTGCACAAGAACAGATGCTGAGCTGCAGAACTGGTCTCTGGAAGATTAGCCCAGCTCCTCATAAAGCAGGCTGTGACTTCTTTTGAAGAAATCTTTCAAAAGTAATGTGAACAGTTCTCTCATTTCTGGTGTTTCTAGATCTCTAGATTGTCTCTGTGAAAGAAAAAAATAGGCTAGCCAATGTTTTAGCCCTGCAAGGAAGCCATATTAGTGACACTGTGATGGCCACTAATGCGACAGCTGCTTATTGCTATTGATTTGCTGTGGAAAATGAACAGAACTGTGTAGCCAAGCCTGATAAAAGGGATACAAGAGGGATTTTTATACCAGCTGTGTACCTTGGTCTATGTACCTTGGTCAGTTGTTTATGCTGGCAGATTGATGGTAAGTGGAATAGTTTTGGAAATCTGTCTATCAGCAATTCATGAATCTCAATTAAAAACTTCTATTACAAACCTTCAGTATGCAATGGCAACTACATACTAAATCACAAACTTCAGTTTGTGAGGCTAATGTGCCTTTCTTGCCACTGTCTTTCCAGTTCTTCTGGGGAGTAGATGCCAACATTAATGATAAAAGGCAAATTCCAAGATTTGCTGAAGCTTTATGTACCTCCTACTCAAAAGGAAACCTTCTTCAGCAGAGAATGTGGCCAGGTGAGTAAAACCAGCTCATGTCTACTCAACACTGTGATGACTTGAAACATCTGGTGGCCTTGCTCAAGGGTTACATGATGGGCAAAAGTGAAACCTCAAAGCCCTAAAGCTGTGAAGCCTTATTGTTGCATGTGTACCACTGAAGCAGAGGTGTGCTTGAGCATGGGGCAGGTAAGTCATTAGGTGTTGTGTATGTCTGTGATCCCTCAAAGAACTGACAGAGGTGACACAAGTGTGGTACCCAAGCGCTGAGCAGGACACACAAACCAGGAAACAGTTACACATGGCATTAAAAGACATGCAGCATGATAATATTAATTATTCAATGTATTTCAATATTCAATGTTATTGTGGGCCTTGGTATGTTAAATTGTAGTAAGTAATCTAGATGTAATTTAAAGCAGGAGAGGTAGAAGAATGTGAGTGAATGACACCACAAGCCTCAGCCTGACTTTGATCATTCTAATTAATGTTAATGGGAAATAAATTAACAGGAAAACATTAGAGGCAAAGAGCGTCATATGTGAGTGTTAAGACATGACATCCTATCTGCTGGATTAACAGAAAGAATCTGGACTGCAAACAGCAAGGAGGGATATCTGCTGGCCTTAAAAAGACAGATAATTTCATATTAGAGATAAGATATTAAAGGAAGGAATCAACCCATATCTGAGCTCTTGTTCAAGTGAAGATTCCTATCAGCAAATGTCTTGGGAGCTTCCTTAGAGCTCAGTTAAATTCAAGCAAGACTTCTCCCCTGCCAGGAAACTAGCCTCTTTATCAGTGAGTGATCTTGAAGGTAGAGCTCAGAGCTTCCACCTATAATTCTCACTCCTGGGCCTGTTATCAAAAATTTAGTACCGAAACCTTATAGAAATTCTTTTGCTTTAGCAGTTGCAGATTGTCCTTTTTCTACTATTTTCCATCCACAACTCTGAGTGCAACATTTCTGTGGAGGGCATTCCTCAACTTCCTTTCTTTTGGCTCATGTTTACAGATCAAGAGCTGCAAACAATGGGATCCCACTTAGAACATATTTAGCATATAGATAATATAATTAAGTCATTAGAAAAATGCATTGTAGGAATATGAGAAGTCATAAAAGAATGTATGCTGCTTTGTATTGGGAACAAACTGGATCGTAGAAGGGAAGCTCATTGGCTGCACCTCGTGGCTGATCAGTTTTCTGTTCTCATCAGGTGAGGAAATCTGCAGTGCAACCCTGGTGCCAGGCTGAAGACAGGAAGGCAGAGAGAGTTTGGTCCTAGAAAGACATGGCTTTGGAGCAGGATCCAGCACAGCTGCCCGTGATGGTGGGGGAGCAGTGCTAATGGTGACCAGTGCTCATTGTCACTGGTGGCTGGTGGAGGAGCCAGCCCTGAAAGGGGCATTTGTTACTCAAGATGGCGAAAGGAAGCCACTTCACCTCCGTGGCTGGTACCTGGCAGCCAGGGATGCATTTCCATTGACCCTGTGAGACAAACTTAACCACCTAGCAGTTGGAGATCTGGGAAGAGGTGTGCCATGAGATGAGTGACGCGGAGAGTTTGTGCCCTGCAAACCTGCAGCCAGACCAGGCGGACACCAGGCTAGAGCTGCCCTACCAGTGCAAAGAAGGCAAATATCATAGTGAAATGCAGCCATCAGGTCAGCATCAGTGCCAGGTGCTAGGAGAGAACCGCTGGATGGGGTGTGAACCTCCAGTGGGTGTGGGAGTGCAACGCTGCAGAAACCCAGCTCATATGGGGATCAAAGCAAGTATTTCCAGCAGGTTGGACCTGGGTAACCTGATCCCGTTTATGTTGTGCTCCATTTGAGCAGGGAAACTAATAGGTCTTTTAGATGGAGCCTGATGTCTGTGTTGGGAGGACAGGTAGCAAGAGTTTGATGTGAACCACTGCTGCAGTGCCTGTCTAAAGGGGCACAGGCTACACTGAGCTGAGTGCCCCACAAGTGCTTTGGCCAATCTGCAGCTGTGTGGCCAGCACGGACACAGCTCGCTGGCTGCCATGACTGAGCCAGTGCCTTGCCCAGGTGACTGCAGCAGCATGTTCTGTCTCTCGGAAGCGGAGCCCACAGGTTCACTGAATTTTGAACAGCTGGACAAACCCACACATGCACAGTGCTTGTCGCTGTAGTTCCTGTCATCACAAGGGAAAAATTTTAGCATATGAATTTGAGCGAATCCACAGTTTGCAAGACAAACACAAAGAAATACAAATATATTACATAGGAAATCTTGTGATTTTAAGTCAATCTGTCCCCTAGGGATCAGGGACAATGGTATAAATACAGCTAAATGAAGTCTATGCAACGTTTATTCACTATTCACTGCATGCCCTAAAAATCCAAGCAGTAGATTTTTCCCACTGGCTACCACTCTGGCCACCTGCATGTTGCCATGCTCATGGTGCCAGTGCCTTGTCCACAGTCAGAGCTCACAGCAATGGATTCCTGGGATTTTACCTGTCCTTTTTTCTTTTCTTGTCTTTCCTAGCATCTTCTTTCCTTCTTCCAGAATATGCCTTTATACCATCCCAAGCATCCAAACTGACGCCCAATGAGCAGCTGGGTGTCCTGTCAGCTGCTGACAGTTGTTTTTCCTTCACTTGAAGTTGGGCTAGTTCCTGACAATGTTGGAGCTGATTAAAACTCTTCACAAGATCAGTCGATTGATCAAGACAACAGAAACATTGATCAGCAGGAATCAGAACACAGTAAGTATTCAGGAGGCCCTAAAGAAAAATTTCTTTAATAAATAACAACATCTCTTTCATGAAGTCTGGAAGTGTCTCATTCATAACTATTGAGCCGGCAGCTTCCCCTCCAGCCTCCTTGCGCAGCAGAGTCTCTTCACTATGCTGAAAACAATCAAAGGGATTTGTCATGAAACCAAGAGAAAGCAATAACCTAACCATGACAGAATAAAGACATTTTTTACAGTGGAACTACCTTCCCAAAAATATGGTAGAGTCCCCATCACTGGAGGTTTTCAGTCTGGGCCAGTCCCAGGGTGCCAGATAGCAGGTTCCTTTTTCCACAAGAGGTTGGACCAGAAGGTGTTTCATGGCTGCTTCCAACATGGGCTCTTCTATGATTCTGTAACAGAAGTGAATATGAGCTCCTGGAAATATAAAGCAGGTGATCAGGCTCCACGGGTCTCTGTTACTCTGTTGGCTTTGACCAGTTCTCCCTCTGAACCTACTGCTGCCTGGTAAATCAAGCAATGCCAGCGTCTGAGTCCCCTCAGCTGCAGTGCCTCTTTTCCCAGGCAGCTGCAGCAGCCACCAGGACTTGGCAGGAGCTGGGAGTTTTGCAGTGTACCAGGACCCCAGCCCAGTGCAGAGCAGCTCCAGGAGCAGAGATAGGGGTGATGTCTCCAAGGCTGAAGTCCTCTTCTCTCTCCTTATCATAGTATTAGATGCAGGTAGTCTGGCATATTTCTGTACACAGAGAAATCTAATTGGATTCATTATAGCTGTATTTGCATACATTAGCATCACCACTGACACAGAGTGGAGTTATTATTATATAACTGTCCCTGCTTAGAGGGAGCTGTCCGTCAGCCACCTACGGTGCTGGCAGGAGGCATTTCGTTGGTGGAGAGGCTCTGGCAACCTGCTCTCCTTGCCATTTGTTTGACAAACAGTATTGTATCAGCCAGGGGACTTAGCTAGCTGTCACTGTGATGACACATATCTGGTCTATCATCAAAAGGGAAATCTCTCTCAATTTATATGTGTATAAATGAAAAAGGTATTTTTTCAGCAACATCTTAACCTAGCTAAATTCTGAGCAAAGTGATTCAAACTTTCCATTAGAATTTTGTCATGTTTTGTAAACCATAATGGAAGCTGTGAGCACTTTCATATATGACTTTAGACAGAAGCATGTGCTGAAGCAAAATTTATTACATCATCAGTTATTCACAACTATTTGCAATGTATGGAAAATTACAAGCTCTGTAGCATGATCAATAAGTAGGTAGTATATTCTAAATTATGAAACTTTTCATAGAATCATAGAATCGTTTAGGTTAGCAGAGATGTTCAACTTCATTGGGTCCAATCATTAACCCAGCACTGCCGAAGTCATCGGTCAACCATGTCTCTAAGTGTCACATCTACATATATTTAAATACTTGCAGGGATGGTAACTGCACAGCCTTCCTGGGTGGCCTGTTCCAGTGCTTGACAGCCCCTTTGGTGAAGAAATTTTTTCTAATATCCAGTCTGTATCTCCCCTGGAACAACTTGAGGCTATTTCTTTTTGTTATCTGGGAGAAGACATCTGTCCCCAGTTTGCTACACCCTCCTTTCAGGAACTTGTAGAGAGCAGTGAGGTCCTCTTTGAGCCTCTTTTTCTCCAGGCTGAACACCCCCAGCTCCCTCAGCTGCTCCTGATCAGACTTGTGCTCCAGACTCTTCACCAGCTTTTTTGCTGTTCTCTGTACTCGTTCCAGCACCTCAATTTCCCTCTTGTAGTGAGAGGCTTGAAGGGATTGGATTAGATACTCCGACTTCTAAAATGGTTTAATGCATTTTTTTCTGGTTTTGTTTCAGTCGAAAATGAGCATACAGGATGACAGCCTTAGGAACCTTATATTAACCTCAGCCCCTGACAATGACATCATCCCCTTTGTGTACCCAGATGAGGTCAATTCTGCAGATGGAAAAAGAAAACAGAAAATTTCTGAAACAGAAATTGTGAATACTTTTTGATACAGAGATTGCCTGGAATGTTTTAAACACAAGAGAGATACTAAATTTAAAATTATGTTTATTTTTTCAAGTAATACTGTGTATTTGGTATGCAAATACATGTCTCATGAAAAACAAACCATGTTATCAAACTGGGAGGTGCACTCCTTTATCACACAAGTGTCCTAACAAACAGGACTGAAGGTCACAGATAAGGAGCAAAACCTGACCCATTAATGCCTATGTGGATATCACAGCTAATGAAAACAGCAGAGCAGCTCTTCAACCTGCAGAAGCCAAGGCTTGGCAGAGACACATCTCCCTGCTGCACCAGAGAAATTTGCTGATTAGACTCCCGGGGTTTAACCAGTACACTGTGTGCTGATGGGCCCTTCCAAGAAGCTGGGGGTAAATTAATTTGTGACAATCTCTGTGATAAGAGCAAAGCAGCCCCTATTCTCAGCTTCATTAGGGATAACACTTGTAACGGGAAAATAATGGGAAAGGTGGTGAGATACTGTCAAACCCCTGTCAAGGCAAAAGCCAAATGTCACTTCTTAGACAATGCTGCCATATTAAAGAGGCACTGTATCAGAGTGCATTATGCACAGGAGAAGCGGGACAGACAGTTTGACAGCAATTCAGTTACTTCGGACAAGCAGATCACTGTCAGTTTTTCTGGAGAACAAGTATTTTGCTAATTGATAGGAAACGCCAATGAATGATGTCAGGGTTTGGAATACTTTTCTTTTTTTTAGCTCTCTGTGTTGGAATTTTTTCCCCATTCTGCTTGCTGGAGAGTATAATGGGTCAGTGATTAGTTACTGGAAAGCAATAATGGGCGAGTGATTAGTTACTGGAAAGCAATAATGGGGGTGATTAAGATGAGACAAAGAGGTGACTCTGAGATGGGTGTGGCTGGCTAGCCCTTATCTGGACTCTCTGATAGCTGGGATTGTTTCCCCTCGGAGAGGGGCAGGGCTACTGGGACTGGGGACAAGTTAAAAGAGAGCCAAGCAGAGCTGGAGGGTACTCTTCTTCGCTGCTGGACATCCAGAGNAGCGGAAGAGACTGCCCGTGGGTTTGTGTGTTCTTATTTGTTGTGGTTACTATTGTTGTTGTTTTGTCTGTCCTATTATATATCTATCTATATATAATATATTAGTAAAGGACTGTTATTCCTCTTTTCCTCATACCATTGCCTAGAAGCCCCTTGATTTCAAACTTTTGCCAATTCGGAGGGAAGTGGGTTACATTCTCCTATTCTAAAGGAGGCTTCTGCCTTCTTTAGCAAATACCTGTCTTTGAAACCAAGACAAATGAACCTCTGAATCACAGATTTAACTCAAAACTTTGATTGAAGACTTCTACCAGTCACACTGGATGGCTGTGGTGAGCAGCATTCTGCAGGAGTTCCTTGGGGCTGCTGTGGGAGGGAGAAGATGAGGGGGTGTAGCTAAGAGAGGTTTAGAACAAGGCTGTTTTCTTCTTTCTCAAGTTATGTGGGGATTAAAGAGAGAAGACACAGTGATGGTCTCACATTCCCATTCAGGAAAAACCAGTTTGGTACAGCTCTAGCCACTTCTCAGCAGTGGATTGCACATATGTGTAATATATAACATGCTCAATATGCTTCTGGAGACTTCTTCATCAGCACAGAAAAGGAGCTACAACACAGTCAAGCTTATAAAGTATGTGAGAAACCATTTTAAACCCAAGAGGAAGGGCATCAGAGGACGTACCAAAGTGGATTCAACTACGGCATTCTTCAACATGTGTTCTGGGCTCCCTTGTGCCTGCAAATAGAGGATCACACTTTTGCAGAGTGAGAATATTCCCAGCCAGACATTCAGAGTCTGCTGCAAGCTCTCAGACACAGAACTGGATCATCCATCAGTGGAAACACTGAGCTTCTGCTCACTGCATAAAAAACCCCAAACCCAACCCGTGTCAGACATCAACAGAAAAATACAGATGGCTTCATTAGTTACAACCTGTTAAAAATAAGCAGCTTTTAAAAACAAAGCCATGATTTGGAGACTGCAGAGATAGCCCTTCAGAAACAAATTGTTGTACCCTTTGCTCCCCTTGAAGGAAAGTGTCTGGCAGCTCCCTGCACCTGGAGTCCCACAGCCCCCTTCTCTGGAGAACATGATGCTGCAAAGATAAAGAAGGTCTTACAGCAACCATCGCTTCCCTCCCAGATAAGGATGACTATTAACTCACTCAGCAGGTCCCTCTTTTTAGGACGTGCCATTTTTACAGGCTTACAGTTAGTCAAGTCTGATGGAGGAAAATATCGTTTCTCTGGGAGTGGCAACCAGCTGAGAAAGCTGGTGGCCCCAGATGAATCAATTAATCCTCATCAGCCTGTCCCCAGAGTAGTAGATCAGCAGAAGACACTGGGCTCTGAACAACAGCCCACTTTTTCCAGAGCATGAACTCCTGTGCACTGGTACCCAGGGCACTTTTAGAGAAGGGGTCCCCATCCATCCACCGGTGTAAAATCCTGGCATGACTAACCTGCCTGCAAGAGAGACTACCCAGACTGCTAAGCCCTAATGTGAGATTGTTTTAATGGGAGCCTTGGTCTGATTTTTACTGAAAGTTAAACCTACCAACTGGTTGGATGGGCAGGGCTCAATTGGAAGAATGTCAGCCGTCAGCAGCCGGAGCCAGAGTGCTTTCAGCAGAAGGGAGGACAAAAGCAACCTCACCCCAGCGCCTGCTGCTGGAGCCGCCTGGTACCAAAGAGCGGCAGCGCCTGAGCTGCTGTCACCGATGTTTCCCCAAAGGTGTGCCCCATTCAGCACCATGGCCGCTCTTGGTGCCTTCAGCTGCTGTTCTCCAGTGCTGCTGCTAATACATACGATAGAGGAAGTTCAAGCACCTGGAGAAATCCCAGCAGCAAAGGCCAGGGCTGGGGATGCCTGTCAGGAGGAAAGCAGTGCTTTTCCTGTTGCTGCAGAGAGCTTTTCTGCAAGAAATCCCTCAGGGGAGCAACGCCAAAATCAAAAGGCACAAAAGCAAAGTGGGTTTGGCAACCATAAGGCAGTGTCTAATACATCTGTGAAGGCAGCAGGATGGTGTGGCTGAAGGGGTGCTGCCAAGGGGCCTCGGATCTCCGGCTGCACCGAGCCAGGCACAGTCACTGCCCAACAAGGAGAAACAGGAGCAAGCACGGAGTTTCCTGTGTGTCAGCAAAGGGAAACAACAGTCAGATTAAACCCTGCAGACTTCAGTCAGCACCCGCTGCTAATGCCAAGAATTTCAGTTTGCAGATAGAGGTTGTATAGATGTTTACATGCAGCATTTTAAATCAGTTCCTGTGACTCATCATAATACCAATATTTTTCTAGCTGAATGTAGGCATATAAAGATTACCTTCAGAACAGCAGCCACATTTAACTACTGCCACCTTGTATATATCAATAATTAAATAGTAACCAGTCTGAAGATCACAGAAGACAGCAGACTATACTTATAGTGCTGTGAGAAAAGGGTATTTTTCTCTAACAGCTCTGAGAATGTCTTAGAAAACTATCTCGTGAGAGTACAGATTCCATAATCTAACTAGCAACCTCTCAGCTTTCGAGCAAAAACAATATAGAAGATTAAACCAACGGTAATTTAAAAAATTCCATTAAGATAAAAAACCTTACAGAATCACACTTTCATTCTGCACTTACATGCTCTCTCCTGATTTACCCAGCCACATTTCCTACTCAAAAAAACCTTGATCTGCCAGCCCCACAAAGGCAGTAACACAAGAGGAAAGCAGTAGATTCTGTCTGCCCTTTGAATCATCAGGAAAACTGAATGCAGCCTTCTACCTTTCAGCTACTGAAAGCCAGCCTGGCTTTCCAGAACACAGGTTATGTTTAAAAGGATTGTGATGAAAAAATGCCAGTTGTAAGCTGAGCAAATAGTCTGTGGCGTTTATTAAAAAGATAACAGGCCATCCCACAATTGGTAGCTTCAGTTACGGCTCTAATACTGCTTGTTTTACAGAACTGAAGGGGAATTGGGAAATGGTACTGAAACACAAAACCAGGCAGGCCACCATTTAAAGGCAGATTATGTGGCTACGTTATGATCTGCACAAAATGAGCTGTTAACATCGCCCCACTTTGGAGGCAGTAGATACTCCCATTAGAAAAATCTCCGTCAGAGCTATCGTTTTTCTTACCGGAGGCAATTCAGTCCCAAGTCTCCATCTGTTCCCAGAAATGGTTCTTCTGTGCAGCCCACGGACAGACAGGAATGTGGATGCCCAGTCTGCACTCCTCAAGTGCCATACCCCTGCCACTCCACAGGTAGGCACAGGAATGCACCTTCCTGGAGTCTCAGGAGCAGCACTTCTAACCATGCAGCAGCTCTTTTTGGTAGAAGAGCTGCACCAGCATGAGCTGACATGGCACTACATATGATTACAACCACATTGGTAATACACCCCCAGACATGATTTTATTCCGGGATCAAGAGTTTGGGTTTTTTTCATTTTACTACTGTGGATTAGAAATCAAAAATCCAGAAGTGGGGTTTCCCCGTGGGGATTTATTCCTGCATATCTATATTGGATTACATGTACTAGAATAAAAATGTTGGTGACTGGTAAATATCCCTAAGCTGTTTGGAAGTATAATGTAAACAAAAAAGCCTGGGTAAAGGGGAGAAAAAGGATTGGGGGGAGAAGGGGAGGAGCCAAAGTGCTGGTCTGTGTAACTGCTCTCTGCTCTTGGAGTTGTGTCTTTAAAGTAAGGTTTTCATGGGATGTAGATGTCTCTTTCACATATGCTTTACCAATTCCAGGAAAGCTGATGAGACTCTCCTTCTGAGAAAGCAGGTGGCTCTGCTCCATCCAGCTCTTTGAAATCATCTAATGAGATGATTTCATCCAGGAGACAACTGAAGAGCCCACACTGTACAGCAGCCGCTGCACAGCAGAGCAGTCGGAGAGTGAAGGGTGTTCAAGGTTTCAAAACCACATCCTCCCTCATCTCGACATAATCAGATCAGTGGTGAGGTGGCGTCTGCAATAGCCCTTGTCAGCCATGAAGCCAGAGTGACCAGTCTGTCAGTCAGCAGCCGGTGGGTGAAATGGGGAACACCACAGTCCTGGAGAGAAAGTAATGAACCTTCCTTTCCACTGCCGTCTGCTCTGTGACAGATAAAAACTAGACTTCACTGCTGAGTTTGTCAGGTGATAAATTCAGGTTACTTTAAGGCAGGAAATCTGGAAAATGCCTATGAATGTTGTCAGCTCTGAGTGCACAGCAGGGACCCTAGCGATGCCCCTCTGTTGTCCTGAGTTTCGCAGTTTTTCAATGTTTCTCTTTGCTGTAATACTTTCTCACGCATGCTGTTGTAAACATGGCCATGTTTTTGCTAACTGTCCTTGTTGTTTTCATTCCATTCTCCTAGGCGGAGACATGGGATGGATTTTTCCTTTGACCAGTGGGATTGAGAGGTGGTAATTTCTACCTCCAACCCACGGTGATTTCTAAGAACATATAAATAAAGGTGAGAGGGTTCTGCCCTCTCCTTTTGCTCGCTCTTTTTGGACCCTCCTTTGGCTCTCTCATTTGGCTCTCTCTTTTGGCTCTCCTTTTTGGCTCCTCGGCCTGGTTCGGGTACGTGTGTTTGTGTCCATACAGTACAGCGCACATCGACACCCCTCCTGTCCAACAGGAACAACCAAGCAAGTATAGAATCATGGAGTCATTTAGGTTGGAAAAGACCTTTAAGATCATGAAGTCTAACTCTTAAACTTAACACTGCCAAGTCCAACACTAAAGCATGTCCCTAAGTGCCAGACCCACACATCTTTTAAATATCTCACTGTGCTGTGGAAGTGTAAAAGCCAAGCAGAGACCCCACTCTAAATGATCTTAAAATTCATGCAATGTCATACAGCAACTGTCATCCCTACAGTGTCAGGAGAGCTGTTCTTTCAGACACTGATCTTTTTATGCCCTTAAAGAAACAGCCTCCCTATTTACTCAGTCTGGCAGCATTTCTCCAGTACATCTCTCTATCAAAAGCAGCGTGGGTAGCAGCTCGAGGCAGTTGTTTCTGTCCCTCTACTCTGGTCTTGTGAGACCCCATCTGGGGCACTGAATCCAGCTCTGGGATTCCCAGCACGGGAAGGACATTGACCTGTTGGAGCAAGTACAAATGAGGGTCATCACTTGACCGTAAGGCTGGAGTACCTCTGCTATGAGGAAAGGCTGGGAGAATTGGGATTGTTCAGCTTAGAGAAGAGAACGCTCTGGGGTGCCCTAATTGTGGCCCTCCAGTACCTGAAGGGAGCCTACAACAAAGATGGAGAGAGAATTTTTACAAGGGCATGTAATGACAGGACAAAGGGCAATGGCTTCAAACTAAAAGAGAGTAGGTTTAAATTAGATATTAGGAAGAAATTCTTGTCTGTGAGGTTTGTGAGGTGCTAAAGGGGTTCCCCAGAGAAGATGAGATGCCCCATCCCTGGAAGTGTTCAAGGCAAAGTTGGATGGAGCTCTGAGCAACCTGGTTTAGTGGAAGGCATCTCTCACCACAGCAGGGGGCTTGGAACTTGATGATCTTTGGGTCCCTTCCAATACAAACCATGCTATGATTCTCTGATCTCTCTGGCTCATGACAAGCCAGTTGGAGTTCAAATTCTTTTCCTAGTTTGTCACATCCTACTCAGAAAGGAGAGAGTGCCATTGCTGGTAAAACAAACTCAAAATTCATGTACTAGATTTACAGCCCTTCCTTGGTGTCAGGTTTTGGCTGGGCAGGAGATGGGGAAAAGGTCTTCTGTTGTTATTCATCAGTAGATGGCTTAAGGCATAAGCAGAGCTCTTGACATATCCTTCTTATATTTCCTCAGATTTACAGCAGAACTATGGGGTTTGGAGAGCTGATTTCTGCCAGCAGCTATTGCTTTTCCTGGCTGTCCACAAGTAATTATCCAGGGCATGGAGGAGTTTGAGGTGGGAAGTGCATCCCTCAGGCACTGCTGAGCATATTTAAAGCATGAGATACTGGGTTCAATAGAGGGGGCTTAATACAGTAGCTGTTTGCTACTGAGCCACAAAACACCAAGATAACACAAATACCAACTGTCTAAGTCAGAGTTTAGGTTGCTGCGCTGCAAAAAGATTTTAATTTACTTGGTTTAGATGAGGACAATGCTTCTTCTTGTTATACAGACAGTGTAGGATTTACACTCACTTGAGGATAAGCAAGTTTAGAAATGCTGAGTAATGGGGGGAACAGAGAGGAAAAGTTCTTGAAGGCAGAGAACAAGAGAGACCTTGAACAGTCAGCTAGGTCACTAAGTCTCATCCCCTGCTGTCCCACAGCCCAGATGGTGTCATCCCTTCCAGATGTCAGCACCTTTCCTTTGGCAAAATAGCAAAGCATTTGCTTTGTGAAAATCTTAAAGAGCCTATTGCAAAATCTCAGTGTCTGGGGGTAGAAGGTTTCTGACTGAAATGTATTCTGTGTATGTCCTGTCTGAATGCCAGTTTGTGGGCTGGTACCACTCTTTCAATTGATACAGCTCTCTTTTTCTCAATGTTTTCCCTTTGGTGTATCAGCAGGCAGGGACAGTGGTTTGCTGGACTTGACATGTCCCTGAGATTTGCTAACAGAGTTCTGCAAGGAGTCTGTGCAGCTGTCTCTCAAATGGCAAAGCATCCTTGCTCTCCTGCCTATAATGATGGGGCACAATCTGTGTCTCCCTGAAGAAAATGCCCCAATGGGGAAAGAGAGCAGGAGCCAGAAGAGGGTCAGGATAGGCATATGAGCCTGCACTGTGTCTGAGGCACTTTTCTGCTGCCCATAACTCAAGTTAATGGTGAGAAATGAGTGAGTTTCCTATTACAATTTCTCCTTGTCATTGTCATCTACAAAATCTGCTGTGCTTAAAAGAGATTCATACAAATATTTCATTAACATGCTTTAAACATCACTGCGTATTGTCCTAGTAAGAAGAAATAATGGCAGGTTTCTGTTTTGATCAGAATTTTCTCTTGTGGGACAGCTACTCTTCATTTGGGTCCTATATAGAATCCATCCCAACTAAAACCTCCCTTCCCCTTCAAGAACAGCACCTGAGCTATCTTTAAAGGGATATAGTTATTCCATTCCTGAACCCTGTCCCCATGTCATTGTGGGGAGGATCCCACTGTGGCAGCAGACAGATGCAAAAGGGCAGCCTGGCTGGGGAGGCACTAAGGGTTGGCACAAGTTTTTGTTGTTCCTGTTCTGCAAAGCTCCCCAAAGGCTCAAGGACATTCTTTAAATTCCTTTTTCCCAGTGCAGTTGTTTGATAACCCATAAATAGCTCCTTTTCAAACACAATGCTGAAAGCCCCAAGTAATAAGCCAAGAGTGAAAATGTTTCAGTATTTAAACATTTTATTGAACTTGCGGAGGCAAAAACCTTCAGTGCTCTGTTCAGATTTAAAATAAAAAACAAAACCAAAAACATATTCAAGAAAGACCATTTCATTCCCAAGGTTCCCATAAAACAGGACTGTTTTCCTTCAGTCATCACAAATATACCTACAGAGCACAAAAGGTCATGAAAATAGGAAGACTGAGCTGCAGCTGCTCTATGTGCTTTCATGAAGTTGTCTTGAAGATCATGGCCAGGGTCCTTACATTAGATACCTAAATATAGAACTGTGCATACTGACCATGGCTGAATTGCCAGGATCCTTTCTGTTCAGAGCTGGAATATGACCAACAATTTCTAAAAAAATCTTTGCGATGTCTAATTTTGGGCACTAAAAAGCAAATCCATTTTGGAACACAAGTTTCTTATGGAAATATTGAGATTTATTTTCTTTCAAGTGTCATTCATGGCATTGCTTTCTTCCATGGCTGTGAAGGCAACACCAGGGAACACTGATCCTGAGCTCTCTTGGTACTAATATCATACAATGTTACCTTATAAATATCATACCAAGACATCCAATAATAATGTGGTTATCCCACTCTGTTTGTTCAGCACATCCTCCTAGCAACATGAAGTCAATTTTTTGACTTAAAGGCAAAGTAGTGTTTTTGGAGAAAGCACTTTCCAAAGGGAAAGGAAAATGTTTTGTCCTAAAGACTTTCCACCTCTGCCAACATGTGTTATGTTAACTGCCCCACTTAGGACAAGCCCTGCTGTGGTCCCTGCGATGCCCTTCTGCTGGGCATGCCCAAGCAATGCTGTGTTTCTGAACTCCATGCCACAGGTTAGCATTATTAGCAGTAATTTGATGTCACTAGATGGTAATCCAGGGACTATAACAGAGTAAAATAGCTGTTACCAACCTGGCTGTGCAATCTAGAAATTCTGGCTGGTCATTTCATTCTGCCGAATCAAAGCCCTCTGTAACACAATTAACATTTCACATTAAATACCCCTGAGTATCAGGGATGTTTATTTACCCACTAACACAGCCTTACTCTGAAGTATGTGTTTACCTTTCCACCTGGGAGTATTCCTTTTAAATGATACGACCTGTTTGATTAGTTTCAGTACAGGCTAAATTGCCACAGGAGACGAGGGTCTTCAGGAGAAACACCTTCCCCTTCTCTGCTCTCTGCATTCCATCTATCCTGGACTAAGAGTCTGAAGACATATTGCACTCATGTTGGTGATAGCTGCTATAAATGTTAAGAGGTCTGTGAGGCTAGGAATATCCTGCAGAAAGCAGCCATGATAATAAGCCATGATAATAAGTCATGATAAAAGTTTTAGAAATGCCTCACAGCTTTTCAGCCAATGTGTCTTTGCTGAGGATATAATCATGAGGAGCAGTAAACTCACTTCCAGACTGGTCTCTCTCACATAATTGTCTTGCACTGACAGGTAGTGGTTGAAGGTGCCATTAGGTCTTGTGATTATTTGGCTCCCTGTCTCCAGGCATCATATTAATCTGCAAATATTATCCACTGAAATGCAGCCTGGGAATTCACTGATGGGACATTCCCATCCTCACTTTGCAGAAAAACATATCATCTGTCGCTCAGGATGCTGCCATCACTCCCAGTCAGGGAGAGGCTTGCCCCAGCAGTGCTGTGCACTCAAGACTGACATGGAGGAGCTTATTCTTCTCCTGGACTGGCTCTGTCTCCTGGTTCCCCACTAATAAAATGACTCCTTGGTTTAAGATATTGTCTCTTGAGTTTTCTTCCAGTTTTAGGAAATTACAAGATTTGTTTTTCAGCTTGATCTGTATCTCTGAGAATTTGACCATCTTTTCAGTAAAATGAAAGACCAAACATGACATTTTTCTTCCTTCTATAGGGTGTAGATCCAACTTTTTCCAAACATCTTTCTACATTTAGTAGTAGTATTTTAATTATTCACTCACACATCATTAAGGATACAAAAATGGGCAGGAGCTGTGAAAGATGTGGCCACTAAACATTTGAGAAATAACTTCAGCTGGTACAAATGGCATTTCTCCAGCTGCACAGAGAGTGCTGCAGCTGTTGAGCAGCTGAGCAACCAACTCTCGTGGTGCCTGGGCCATGGGGACCTGGCACAGCATGTGTCACGGTGGCTGGAGAGTGGCTGTGTGTCACAGTGATAGGCTGGAAAGGGCAGCAGTAGAGACAGCCCCAGCCACACAAGTCTGGAGTTTAGACAAATCCAGGTTCCCCCCACTTTGAAGGAACACTAAGAACCATTTTTTAACACAGAAAAATGGGTGCACCTTTATGCCCTTTGCAACATGAAGCCTGTAAATATAAGAAAACTGCAGATCCTTTTACAAGCAAGAGGACAGACAAACTCCAGAAAGGCTCCAGATGCTTTCCCATTGCTGAACTGTGTTTCTCAGGAGGTGGCCCTGTGGCAGTGCTGGGATCTCCCAAGTAGCTCATTGCAGTTTCACACATTCCTGAGCAAGGCAAATGAGAGGGGGTTTGGTTTAGCATGTGCAACTATTCCTGCCTCCTGCTCCCAGGTACTATCTGCTGATACTCAAACTTAAGAGCCAAATAAGAATTCAGATTAATTTATAAAATCATACTAAGGAGTTGAAGATAAAATACATATTTTCCTTTCTTTTGGGATAAAATGTAATATAAACCAGTCCCCCCTTTAGAAGAAAGTCTGGCTCTAGCATAGCAGTCAGCCGTAGACTAGGTTTACATACATGCTGGCAACTTTTTGACTACCAGTGAGGAAAGGGAAACCCCTCCAGGCCAATGTGGAAATGATGGGTGAAGAGAGAGTGTCTTTGCAGTGGTGATATTAATAGCTTATTTGCAAATTTTTACTCAAATAGACTCACTTCAAAAGCTCAACTTGGGGACCAAGAGAGATATTTTTCAACAAAACATTAGTCTCAATTAACCAAATGTAACCAAGATAAATGAGCTGAAAAAACCAGAAACAGATAAAACTGGTGAGGCCATTCAATCTATAAAAGGAAGATGCTGAAACTTGGAAGGTATGCGAATACAATCCTGCAAGTATTCCAAGGCAGGGTCAGAGAGGGATAACAAGGCAGTCCCAGGCCAGAGATGCTGAGTGGCCAGACGGTGTTGACACAGACAGTCAAACAGCAGCGCAGCCCACAGCAAACACCGTGCACTAAGGTGGGGAAGAATTTTAATGTGTAATTTCAGTCTCATACATGCTATGAAAAAAGGACTTGGCATTGTTCCCAATGACAGTGTTCTCCACATTAGAGACTAAATCACAGCATCCTCAGGGGAGGATGAAAAGAGATAGCAATAGAGCGTCTTTCTTTTTTGTCTTTGATCCTGATGTACAAATAGCAATATGTGTGCATGCATAAGAGCAATGTTGAAGTATAATGAGCAAGCTGAAGAATAAAATAAAATAAAATAAAATAAAATAAAATAAAATAAAATAAAATTAATAGAAAGTAGTGGACTAAACAGAACCACAATAAAGTAATGTTAGCTGATTTTAAGACATTAATCCAAAGTTTTATGAACACTTGTAGCAAGCTGTGAACTCTTAGGTAAACAGTAACTTATTTAGCAAGTAGGGCCCTGTTAAAAGACGATTTTCTGATATCTTCAGAAGGACCAACACCCCAATTCTCTCAGACGAGGCAGATGTACCAAAGCAAGTAATATGTGGGATGACAGGTTCTACCCTCCAAAACATCACGGAGGAACCGGCATACACAGTAAAGGCAAAAGGAACAAAACGCTCTTTAGGCATCAGGAGGCACAAAAAAGCTCAGCTGTCCTCCGCAAAATATCTGCAATATGTTATCAGCCCAGGGTAAATGAGTCAGATGCTTCCCCCCGGAGCCACTGCACCGCAGGCGGGCTGAGAGCGGGGGCCCGGCAGATGGCTGCTGGGGACGCCTTTCTGTCCGGAACACCGGCAGTGAAAGGAGCCCCGAGCCCAGCGAGCCCTTCATGCCACACTCCGGGGCGGGAGCCGCCCCAGCCCGGCGGGGTCCGCTCCAGAGCTGTCCTCGCTTCCCGAGCGCTGCCTTCCCGACCTTCATCCGGCTTAGGCTACAGAAGTACGGTGAGATAAGTCGGTAAAACCCCTGGAAAAGCCTACTAATACTATCGTAAGGCCGAAAGAGAAACGTGACAGTTATTTCCGCGGCTCTGCACCGTGCTGTGCCACGTAAGCCCTCTACGAGGGCAGCATCTCGAGTTTTAGGAACGATCGTGCTGCCACGCGATTGTGGGCTCGGCCCCCTTGTGAGAGAAATTCCCCAGCTGAGCTGCGGAGCCAGGAAAGGCCAGCTTGCTTCATCTGTTACTGCCACAGCTTGTCAAAGGACAGATCCTCTCGCTGCTGTGCCATTCACTTCCACTTGATGCTGTTCGTTATTTCTAACCAGTTTTTATATAAATCACTGTCCTGCAAAAAACCCTGAAATTGACCACAATGGAGACCTGGGCATGTACAGTGCTCATATCCAGATAAAGAAATGCCTGTAAACTGTGGATGGCTCTGTGTGGTTCTGGATGTGCAACTCGGCTGCTGTTCATGTGCCTCCAGATAAGGGTCTTCAGCAACCCCGAGACAGTGTGCAGCAAGATCATTTAGAGTGTCACCTGGCATTGGACAGACACATTCATCCTTTCAAGCTTTCCTATCAAAATAATCAGGAATTGCAGTACTTGAAACCAACTAAGTCATTGACAGTAAAGACTGCAAACTCTTTGTTCCCCCACCAACTTGGGAGTAGTGATATATTTTTACCTATCTGGAGAGGTTATCATAATTTTTGAAAACATAAGGTAAATCTTCTACAAAAAAGGTTTTAAATTATTTGGGCTTTTTCTTTTATTTTTCCTCAGATAGAGTCAAAAACCTTCACTATCTTCTACATCAGTGGCTTCCCTCAGGCTTTTCACTTAAAAATCAAAAAGATCAAATTTTACCTTGGTAGATTATTTCTATTATTTATTTATTAATTTTCCTGTAAACAAGACTGATTGCTTAATGGAAAGTCGTCTCCCGTGTTTCTCAAAGAAGAAAGTAGCTGCTGTTTCAGAGGCAGCAATAATTGCTTGAATGGCAATGAATAATTGCTTGGTAACAGTCAGTGCAGGGCTTTGCTTTTCACCGGAAATCTGTTCCCGAGGCAGAGACTAATTAGCTACTGCCGAAAGGAAAAGGGAGACTTGCAGAGCTGCTCCTCCACTCTAATTCCCAGTGATTTGCAAGGTGTTTCCTGGCACCTTCCAATCTCTGACCAACCTGAGTCCATGGTCCTCCTTAGCATGTTTGCCTGCCTGCTGTGTACCCTTCCTCTGGGACAGAATTTAAAACCACACTGCATTTTCCCTGTCTCTAGAGCGAAATAAAATCCTGAATGCTCAGCTAGCATGGATGAACTCTTCCAGCTGGGCAAGGGGCAGTTTTTAGGTTAATCAGTGAGTGATAGGGCTGTATTGCTAGGGAAGCACTGGACTGTCACTTTGATCACTGTACTTCTAGAAAATATAAGGAGAAGTGGATGGGACAAAGAGACATGTGGCTCCACTCTCTCCTCTGTGGGCCCCTACAGCTCTCCTCACTCAAGGCTGTCATGCCAGGTTGACTTTGCTTTTGCGACTTTAGGAAATCAAGAGTTTAGATTAAATCTCTCTCTGCTAGGTTCTAATACAATGTTCTCTGGAAGAAACGAAGACCCAGCTTGTAGGGCTACATAGATGCATGTATGCTCAGAGAAGGTATTAGGAGGAAATTTCAGGAATAACTTGTCTGTGATGATGTAAGTAAATACTGTATTATAAAGGGTATATAGAGGGAAACTGAGCTAAGGCTGCCTTGGAAGGTATGACTTGGTTAGCTTCTAGTAGCTGAATGTTTGACTTTGGAACTGTAGCACTTGTTTAGCTAAGTTTTCACATGTCATTTTAACAGGGAATTTCAGTAGCTTCAATCACAGACTTGACAACTATCTCCAGTGACCGTGTTCCTTGTTGTCTTTCAGCTTCATTACACACAGCAAGCACGAGAGAGATGGAAAGAATGAATGAGGATTTTAATTGTTTTGGAAAGCATGATGTCCTGTTCATGTTCACATTTAAAGCCACTTCTTGGGTAGCTATTTTAGGCTGTGTAAAACAATAACGAAAAGGTTAAGAGGGAATGAATGGATAATTGTTTTAAAGTTAATAAATATTTAATAATTTTAAGCCTGCATTTTGCAATAATCCAATCTTTCTCCCACTGGACTCCATGGCACTTTTCTGATTCATTTGTAATGAATCAGGTTGCAGAGTTTCCATAAAGTAAAATCCAACATTTAATTAAACCCTTTATTCTGAAATTCCAGGGTTGTCTTCAAAGACACACAGTAATATTACTCCCATACAGATGTAGATGCTAATGTTACACAGTCAGTCACATAGCCAGGTGATGAACAAAACTAGACTAATTCACAATCTGCTTAAATAAATGAACTTCAGTGAAGCTGCAGGTTGTATTTACAATGGACAATTTGTAATTTTTAATATTTACAAGGGAAGTTCAGCTTCTTCTTGTAATCCATTTTTAAATGTTGTTTGGAAACTGTATTTCAATTTCTTTTCCAAATAAAATATTACCTTATCTATGTGCACTGTTAGCATCTCTATTATTGCCTTCCCTAAATGCTCAAATTAGCCCAAGGGCTCTCAGCAGTGCAGGTAAAATCACTCACTGCAGGGAGTGGTAGCAGGCAGCTCTGGTACTGCAGCAAGGGAAGAGGGGGAAGTGGGCCAGGGCAGGACAGGGCAGGCAGGATGGGATGGGGCTGGCAGCACTGGCAGTGCAGGAATGCAGGACCCAGAGCCCTGTGCTCGCCCCGGGCATGACACCCTCAGTAGGGCAGCCGAGTTCCCCCATTTCCGCACTGGGGAGGACACATTGGTTTTGCTGCCACAACAGTCACACAGGCTGCACATGGTCTCTCCTAGACCTCAAACTTAGGCCTGGCATCTGCAGATTTGTGAAAACCTTTAATGAATCAGGAGTGAATTTTTCCAGTTTTCTCTAAAAGTGCCTGGCAAACACAGAAAATGCATTCACAGCTTGCATCTTCCAACAGACTGAGCAACTGTGTTGGGTCTTTTTTCCATCAGGGCAGTCATACCAGCAGTTTGGTTTTAGTCATCTTGCCAGCCCTCTAACATACTCTGATTCCCCTTGGACAGGTTGTGTACATCAATGGGCATTTGCTTTGCATCATTATTCTGGGTTCTGGCTCACAGTTGAACATTGTTTGAACTTTTTGTGGCATAAAGGCACTCAGACTCCTTCCGAGAGCACAATGATTTCTAGTGGTTACCCTATAGTAAGCACTGCTGATTTTGTCTCACAGCAATGAGTTATTTCCCTTCTGCCTGATAATTCAAAGTGTTTATTTTGGAAATTATGTTTCAAAAGACTCAGCAAACTGAAAATTAGCTGCGATTTTTTTCCTTTTTTTTTAATAATAAAAGCAACCAGCATTTCCAAAAATACTCTTGTTTATGTATCAATTGCAAGCCAGAAACTGCTCTTGAATTATTGCTGCTTGTAGGAAACTGCCTTAGCTTTACAGATACAAGAACAAAGTGCTTATTTTTGTTATCATAAAAGAAAAACTCCTATGTCCTTCAGCCTGCCAGTATTTCAAAGCCCATCTGAAGTAGAGCAGCAGGTGTAGCAGTTTCTCACAGTCAGTGAAAAGAGTGATGATGAATTGCATATATTGCCCCCAGATCTTTGCCCCCCCCTCCAAAAGCCAATCTTTCAGATTAGGCTGAACACAAACAAGGCTGCACAGGACCACCTGCTCTCCCTTGTGCTACATGATGTGTTCTCTAAGCTCAGATGTGCCTGTAAATGTAGTGAATCCAAGTTCAGAGGAAGCAACTAAGGGGAGTAGGGTATAATGGAGTGGGCTGCAGAAGAGAATAATTTATTTTTCAGTTGATAGACTGCTGTGAGTCTCTCTCCAAAATATATCTTTTGTCTCTTTAGCAAGTGCCCGAAAGTAAATGCTATTGTACACCCTGCAATAACATTTCTGCCTTCAGTTTATACCAGAGATTTGTTTCCCTAGAGCAGTTTCGGCAGCAGCAGTTTCTACAGAGCAGAAGCTCACAGTGTGACTAGGAAGCCTTTTTTCTTTCTTTCTTGTGTAGGAAATCCTACTTCTCCAGGTTCCCAAGTGATTTAAGCACATGGGCAGTTTAGTTCACTGGATATATCTTTATGTTTTGTCTATATCTAGCTCACACTTTGAAGCTTTGGAGACTTCTCAATAGTATCATGTCTCACTTGTACTTTGGAGTTAACATTCATGGAGTTTTTGTTGTATGGAAAATCACCCAAGTGCAAAGTTTAGAGGCCAGATTGAGGTCATATCTTTCTCTGTAATAAACAGTTTCAACATGGCTGTAATTTTTTTCCAGATAAAAGAAGCTCCTTTTTACAGCCTTCTCCCCCTCCTTTTTGCCTAATTATCAGCCTAATGAAAAAACTTCCATTTATTCACAGCCATTGTACTCTCATCTGAAATTTTGCCAAAATATCTAGAAAGCTATTGCACTTCCCTTGTACACCATAATATTAATATCTTCAAATAATTCCCCTACATTAATGAGTGATGAACTTCCTTCTTAATACTACAACCACTTTCCTGTCTTCTGCTCCTGCTTCTTGGTTGATTCTCTATCACTTTTTTATTCCTCTCTTTAGTTAAGAATACACTGAAGGAATTTCTTAACCACTTTAAGTATCAAATCACATCTCTAATTTCTCTGAATGTTACTATTTTCCAACCTCTAAGGTTTCTCTTTAAATATCAGTTGGCAAATAGCAAGCATTGTCCATGCATTTGAAGCTAGAGCTGAAATCCACACAATGTGGATATGATATAATAAAAATTTGATTGGTATTGATATTGATTGGTCTGACTGCAGCTAGTGAATCAAATGCAACTTCCACTATATGCAAAAATGGATACTCTAACAAAACCAGAGATAAATCCCGTTCCAAATCTGGTCCTCAGAATTGACATTTCAGGGACAGCTAAATTGCCAAACATTTAATGTTAGCATCTTCATTTAAAAACAAATAAAACAATCAACAAATAAATCCAACCAAATAAAAGCTGCCTCAGATTAAAATGTATGGAATCAAGGTATACTTGCAGTCCAGCTTAAATTGTCCAGGTCGTCTGTTTTGTCCAATACCCTTCTGCTTCCTTAATTACCTGGCATCAGAAGCGAAGTGAAGAGACTGGCATCAAGAAACACAGTGCTGGTAGAAAGGAGCCTGGTCTGAAGGTCATGAGAGACAAGGAGATGCAGCACCTCCAGTTTGGTCTGAGGAGTTGAAGAGCACATGCCACAAGGCACACACATATTTCTCCCATGTCCAAACCAAGTGGAAACCAATCGAAGTTCAGTAAGGCTTTGGCTGCATCTCAATGCCATCTATACAAATAGCACACCCAAATATGAAGTCTACAAAGGCTACTAGACACTCCAAAACGAGATGATTTCTTTAATCAGAGGGATCTGAAGGCAGCAGAGTCTGCCATGTATAAATGCAGTGTGCTTCTGGAGGCAGCTGCTGGCTTTGGCTGTGACAGCAAGGTGGGGAAACTCTGCCAGGGCCCAGCAGCAACTGGTGACTGCTGTGGTTAGAAACCAGACTTATTTTCACCTGGGTGGTTGTATAAGCAACAGTGCAGAGTGTTTTGGGTCCCTAGTCCCTCCCCCAACCCTGGACACTCACATCAGGGCTGAGAATGTCATTCTTGCTCCTTCAGCCCTGATGCCAAGCTGGGCACCTGTGTGGGGGACCAGAGGGCTGGCTAGTCACTGCAGTGTTCCAGGGCCACCACACCATGCCAGTGTGGACATTGGGGTTAAGAGCAGTGAGAGAACACTACCACAAGCCAAGTGTGCCTTGAGGGTTGTATGATTCACAGAGTGAAATGAGAGCAGTAAAGGGTATCAAGAGGCACTTTTGACCAGAGGCTGATCAGAGGAGCATCCTTCAGATGGGTCAGGAGGGAGGTGATGAGATGAGGATCCATATGGAAAAAGAAAAGGGAGAGGGGAAAAGAAGAGAAAAGCATATAAACTGGTTTCTGTTGGTTTTTATTGGTGCTGCACACTTTATATTTAATGAGAGAGATCTTTCATTCATGTCAAAATACCCCAGTGTATCAGTACAAGTCCTCACAGTTGCAGAGATGCCATCTCCTAAGTCTTTGTTTTCTCCCTTAGATTTTTAGATTCCATGCCAGTATCTGTCCCCAGTCCCCTAGGCAGTGTTCCCAGCTCAGCATATTCAGTTCTGCCTGTTTTTACTTCTCTTATCTTGAACAGTTTCAGTTTACAGACTCTCAGAGCTCAGCGACAGCTTCCTCAGTGACTGTGAACCAAGGTCAAGCAATGGAGCTGCACAAAACCAGCCAAGGGTCAGGGCCAGCTGGAGCCCTGGGCTGCAGATGCCCTGAACCTGACAGCACAGCTCAGGGAAGCCGCGTGGTCCCTCTGTGGCATCAAACTTGTGTTGAGTAGGCAGAGCAATGGCATGGACCAGATCCCATCTGGATGTGATGATGCAGCAGACTGGTACCCACAGGGAAGCTCATCTCTTTCTTCACAGGGATGCGCATCTCTTTCTACACATGATCTGAGATACATCAGTCAAGACAGCTCACAATGATCCAGTGAGCCATGCACACAACAAACTGAAATACATATACAATCTGTATGCATATACATTATATATACATGTGCATATACATAGGATCAACAACTTCACATAAACAGACTGCTAAACTATAAGTGCTCATTCCACGTTAAACACAATTTTTGAGGGTTTAAATAAAATTTTAATGCTTTCTTCCTCTTTTAGCTCGGAATTATTGCCAAACAAAAAGTAGAACCACTCCTCTCAGCCCCCCACAAAAAGCTGTTTCCCTGGTACCTAGCCTCACTGCAGCAGGCATTTACACAAATTTCTCAAGAAAACCACAGCTCCACTTTCATAGTAAGATTTTAAGGTTAGAGGAAGCCTTAGTCATGGCCATGGTTAAAGGAATTGTTTAAGGAGTCAGAATTTCAGTCTTGGGCTGTAATTAACAGACACTTAGTAGAATTACTGGATCTGATTTTTGCTGCTCTTTCCCTCTCATTTTTTATTTTCTACATAATGAAGCCTGATTTTAAAAATTTTTGTGTCATTCATTTATGATTTTGGGTAGGAGTAAGGCAGGGGAAAAAACCAGCACCCCTTAATCAATTTGAAATATTGCAAAAATCACCACTTTCAAGCTTTCTGAGAAAGATATAAACTTATCAAATATCCACACTCTCATACATATGCATCTCTTCTCCTCTTAGGTGAAGTTACAATAACAAAATAATGTCTTCTGGTTTTCCTTTCTACTGAAAGTTGTTGCATACATACAACTTTTTGTCCAGTCAGAACTCATGGCAGTTTTTAAAATCCTGCTGACAGAAGGAGAGTGACAACACAGTGTCACCACACAGAATGACAACACGGTTCATAGAACTTAAGTATGAACGTTTCCATGGGTATCTGGTTCCAAAAGAGAAATAAAACTCTTGATTTGCAGACCAAGTATCAGCCTGAAAGGAACTTAATTACATTAACTACAGAATGCTTATTACAAGACTATTTTTAAAAATTTTATGATTCTGGTATTTTGAGTGGTAATATAAAGTTAAATTTATCCTACAAAGACTGATTTTAAATTGTCCCATGAAAAGGCTTATCAAATTAAAAAATAGTTATGCTAAAATGACTCTATGATAATGGGTGATGGTGAAAAATTTGAGTGCATAACAGAAACATCTGCTTTGCAAACAAAAAAAAATTACCAAGGTGGTCTCAATGACACTCCAAATGTTACTTATTTCTTCTGTCTATCCTCTAAAACCAGATCTACACACAACATCATCCCTAACAACATTTATTCCAGCTGTCAAAAAAGGAAAAAGGAAAGGCAACATACAGAAGGGAATTTAGGAACACAGGACTGGGCAATTGTTTCTGGGGAACTGGAGACAAATGCATTGTAGAACTGCTTTCATAAGTTGATCAAAATACTTCTTAAATTAAAGTGACAGGAGACTCATAGGAGGAGAGTTGAGGGACACTGAAGGTTCAAGAGACCAATTTTTGTCCTTTTGGTCCTTACCCACACAGCCACAGTAGCCATAAGGCACAGTAAGTAATCAGTTGCTCAGCTGCACAATTACTCTTTAGCTGTTCCATTTAAATGTAAGTTGATTTATGAAGCAGATCATGCAATTAATACAAAGAAAAAAACCTCATAAATGAGGATGATGCTTCTGCTGCCCCTGAACTGACTGAAGAGCCACCACCATGGGAGGTGGAAGATCCACTCTTCACCCTGAAGCTTCGCACAACAAGCTAAGTGCTCACAGAAGGCAAATTTTATTTTGGACAGATTTTTTTTTAGAAGTGATTTATATTTCTTCCGTCAGCTGTGCCTTGCATAAATGAGTAACAAATTGTTTGATATTGGGCACTATGGAGATCTTAGTAGTTTGTGAAGTAGTTTTCAACTAACTTTTATACTGGCTCTATGCAGTGCTGCAAAGTTCACTTTGCACTTAGTATCTTCCGGCTCAGCTTCATCACTCTGCATTTTGAACAGGGCTTGACTGGGTATTAGGTTTGATTTATCTTTAGTAAAGTAATTCTAGTGTCAGCCCAAAGTAACACAGTGGATAGCCCTGTTTTGTACTCAGAGCCCTCTGAGAAAGAAGGGACTATCTCTTTTCACAAAAACATAAATGCATAGAAAGTAAGAACTTTACCATCAGTGACCCAGGAGCAAAACAAGCAGAGATGTTGGCAATTTGGGTGCTGTACACTGCCTGGAATCAGGACTTAAAAGCTAGATTTAACAGTTTGAAAATGTAACATCTTTTTGCCTTTTGTAAAGGAAGTGAGGATTGTTTTTCTGTTATCAGTAATCATCAGTGTATCTTCAGCACCCAATATAAGTTCAGAGAACCCAGCATATTCTTTTGATAACAGATAAAGTAAAATCATACAATTTGGAAGTAATTTAAATATTTAAGTATCTGATAATTTTCTAAAATGTGTAGTTGTAGATTTCTGAGACTGAGGAAGTAAAAGGGAGAGACTGAAAGAGATTACGTGACTAAACTGGGGAAGCAAACCTTGACCCTTTGTCTTCCACCAATTTAAAACCCACATGAAAGTACTTCATAAATCTAACATTTTCAATAGGCAGACCTGTTCATTTACTGAAGGTGAACAACTCCAAATTTCCTTTGGAGTACAATCATTCCAGAAAAGTCTTTCACCAAAAAATGTAATCCAGAGTGATAAATCACTTAGAGCAATAAAATCACCTGCATGAACAAACACAGCTTCTGTCAGTAATTGTGCTTCCTTGCCCTAGGCATAAGTTTGTTACATATGGGAAGTGATAATACTTGTGGTTACAGTTCCCAGTATCACATTTTCCGTTCCCAGTTCACACTTACTCATACCTATGCTTATCCAACAGCAGTTACATAAGATGCAATTCCAAACATTTATAATCCATCTCTTGCAAACAATAAACAGCATCAAATTAGCCCCTGACGTGCTTTGTACTAGCACAGCAATTTGCAGATCCATCATGAAGTATCAGGACTATTATTTGTCTGCAGTCAGTACAGCCTTTTTTTCTGACAGTGTTACCTGCAAGTGCTTGGTTATATGAACTTAGAGTCACTGTCATATAACTGAGAGACCCTCAGGCAAAAGGACAAATTCAGCATAATTTCTTTCCCTCATTTCTGGGAGTTGGAGTATATATCCATCTGATCTGACACATGAGATGTCCAGAAGCAGCATCAGTGATGCTCCAGACTACTGATTTCTCCTGGTGATGTCCATCACACCCTACACATTACGGCATTTTTGGGGACCCTGAACGCTGCCATTACCTCGATGAACCTGTTCCCTTGTATAGCTGTGCACAGTTCTATCTACAGACCATCCTTCACAAGAAGCCCTTTCCACACGGCAGCCATCAGAGCAGATAATGTTTATTTCCATTTGTTTTTTTGCGTATTTGTTTTTCCTATTTTTAAACCTCCGCTGTGGGACTGGCTTCTTGCTCTTCTCAGAGAAATGCTGCCCCCATCTACTCACCTACTGCTATGCCTAACAATAACAAAAATTCAGTGTGTAGCTTAACTTGAAAGGCAACAGTAACAAATCATTTACTTCCTGATTTACACTTCAAAACTGTTATTATGTATAACTTCCTTTGTCCAGCCATTTCCACATCCTGGAAATAGTAATTTTCACCACATTTCTTTAAAATTTGCAGCATGTGGGAGATGTTCAGGCCCTCAAATTTTACTGGTAGTCAGCATGAGATACTACCAGCTCAGAAGGTTTGCCTCTACAGTGCTTGTGTGCCAGATTCAACCAGCAGGCAGGTTCTACCAGCCTGATCATTCTGAAAGTGGGGTTTTTTTGACTGACAATTGCTTTCAGTGAACAGGAATTCGTATTCTGTTTTGCAGAGCCATCTTTGAGAGATGATAGAGGTACAACAGCATGTTAGGAAAAAGAACATCTGCTTAATGTCAAAGTAGTGCCCACTAACTCTGCAAAGACTGCCATTAGTGTCAGCCGGGGATGCAGCTGCTGCTCTGTCCTTTCAGCTGTGCTAAGTGAGAGGAACCAAACGTGAAGGGCTGAGGCACCAGTGGGGGTTGGCACACGGAGCAGAGGAATTAGCAGGAAATGTATACACACATTAGAAAAGACTCCACAGAAGTTTTGCTACCTCAAAACAATAAATGAATCTAACAAAAAAACTATTCATATTCCTTTCTGTTGACTTGAAAAGACTTGGAAAAAAATTCCAAAATTTACACTGGATTACAGTTAAAACACAAACTTTAGGTTATGTCTTTTTTTTGCAAACCAAAACACAAATAGGGTACCAACTAGAATGGAAATATAATTATTTAGCTAAGGTCTGATCTTACAGAGTCAGCAAAAAAAACCAAAGTAGGATCAGGACCTTAACCACAGTGAAGAAAAGTATAATATGCATGTCCCTGTTACATAAAATCTAGTGCATTTGTATTGGTTTAGCAGGTTGCATTATACTTCCTTCATGCTTGTATTTAAAGAAAAAGAGTAACAAGGTGTTTGAATTTAGCATAAAAAGATTACAAGAAACTGAAAAAGATATAAAGCCTGAAGAAAAGCAGAGCTGCCCGCAGGCTCAGTTATGAACCTGGATGACAAGCATATGAAAATAAGTTGTTTGGCCATTATAACATCAAACTATGAAAAATCCTCCCCTGCAGAGAAAGACATCATTTATACAGATTTTTCCCACGAACACTGTTATCTGCCCTTCCTTACCCAGAACTCACTACAAGCTCCATATGCCACATCATATTCAAAACCCGAAACACTGGGGTTTGCATACAAAACCATGGTATTATTTGTGCTCTTGATTTAAAGAATTTTTAAATTATTATTTTAGGCTCTTTTATTTATTCCAGCAAAATTAATTCCAGATTTACAGTTGAAAAGTCTCTAGTAGCACATAATGCCATGAATGAATGTGTTGTTTGTAACCTGGAACCATCACATATTTCTGGATACTTCACATATCAATGAGTATTGACCTAATTATTATTAAGGTTTCTGACTTAAATTACTCTTAATTACACTTTACAAAAATGAAAACACAAAAAACGCATATAATATTATAAATGCTTATGACTGCCTTTCACTTAGAGCCCTTCAAAAATTGCAAGAAATGACCATGTCTAGCAAACTCCTGTTAGGAATGCCACCTTGTGGATAAAAGCTGTATGGAACAACAATTCCAGGTAAACGTCACTGGAATTTTTACTTGCAAAATACTGGTTTTGCAGAAATGAGCCACTCGTGTGGTGTTTCAGAACTGCATAGAATTCTTTTATTAACCTTTCTGGTTGAAAACTACTGTGAATATGGCTTTCCCACCCTCATCTGTGTAAAATGCTAATTAATTATGCAGGGAGCACTGGTTTCATTAGGAGATGGGATGCATTTATTAGCATTTTAAACAGAATCAGATTGCCACAGATACTTAGCAAAAACGTCCACTAAATTCCTGCTCTATTTAGATATAATTTAGTGAATTAGTTTAAATTTTTTTTTAAATACATTTTAATCAAAATATGTTGCTAGAGCAGAACCTATGAGTACATTTTACCTTCTCTAAGGAAACACCAGACTTTTCCATTTGTTATATAAATCTTACTATGAGCTGAAAATGAACTGAAAATGGCTATTAGATTGCAAGTTGCTTGTAAAGGCAGAGAGAAAAGAGATCCAAAAGCATCTAATAAATTTTAAAAGATCTCTAACTTTTAAAAGCTTGGAAAAATAAACAATAATTAGCTACATTCAATAAAGCTGACATTTACACAGACACTTTCCTCCTGCGCTGTTCACCTCATTTTCATAATGAAAGTATATATAGCCCCAACCATCACAAGGCATATAGTATAATGAAATTTAAAACTAATGAGCCATATCCTAATAGCCATGAGTCAAGTCAGGGTGTGCATTAGTAGTCCATTTGCAATTCTTTAGAGACAGAAAGAACAGGCGAAACATATCCAGTAGCCTATTTAGCACAGAACTTGCGCTGTGTACTGTGATCACACCAGCAGAACTGAAATTAGTTCCCAATCTCTAGCTCTCAAACCTCTGTGAAATGCTGTTCATGCTTTTGTTAAAAGGCAAGTTATACCTGGGGCAGCCAAATATGACTTGTGATTGTTTGGTTTGACCTCTTCATGGGTCTGACTTGTCTGAATTAGTCCTCTTTCTATCAAATCACATTTTTTCAGGAAATAATCGGATATGTCCAGAGCAGGGATGCTTTAACTCTGTTATGTGGCCTTTATCTCTTTTTGTAACATGTCCAACTTCTGCTTAGAGTTGCTGGATCACTCTTTCTCTGCTGGGTGGAACAGTTCTTTATTATCAATTTTTCTCCAAAGGTGGTTTATCTAGGCTGATTCTTCTTTCACTAAACTAAGCAGATTCTGTTTGTTGAGACTCTCATGTCAGCGCTTTTTAATACTTTTATTGCTCTCATGACTCTTTTCTGTCCAACTTCCCAGCATTACTGAAAATTGTGACTACTAAAATTGGGCATTGGGCAAAAGGTTACACGAAAGTCAAATACAGACAGCAATATTGCTTCCCTGACAGTATTCCCGATTCTAAACCTCAGGATCTCACTAGTCCTTTTGGCCACAAGGCATGCTGAAAATTCATGTTCAGTTGAGAATGCACTGAATCATCTCCAGACACCATTCAAAGTCAGCATTTCCTACCACAAATTGTTCTACTTGCTATGTTCTCAAACCTTCATGATCCTAAAAACACTGGTCTACTTTAGGCCAGAGTGAAATGCAAATTGCTTACATCTCCCAACCAAGCAATTAATCTTGCTCTGATTAAGTGGCTCCTTAGTATTTAAGTTTTGTGACATCTGTAGATTTGAACAGTCATTACTTTATTTCTGCCTATGTTCTTAATAAACTCATGCTTAAGAGCCAAATCCTGTGTGAACTTGCATAACAAATCTGTTCAGTCTTTCCTTTCCAATTTACATTTCAAGTTCTTTCAGATTTGACTCTGTTATTGTCATGATGAATTTTAAATTTGGGGGTGATACCCTGCATGTTTCTATAACAGTAAGTTCTTTAAAAGAAACTACTTGAAAATCTAAGTCTATTCCAAACACCAGTGACAAAATATCTAAATAAAATGCTAGAGTAACAATTCCTGTGCTATATAACTGATTTTGTGAAACTTGAGATACACTTTTCATGAAAAACGTGTTCCTTTGTTGCACAAGGAAAACACTGGGGATTGCTCTCCTTGGTTAAATTCTGTAAGATATCGTACCTAAGCAAGCAAATCAGGTGTTTTCTTAATTCTGTTGAATAATTTTCCTATACGGTCAAGAAAGACGCCAGACAGCATCTTAAACACTTATCAGGGAATAAAGAGTCCACGAGTAAAAGTAACAAACAGCTTAGATCTATGTCTGGGAGATCTTCAAAAATTTTAGCTAAGTTGGAGAGCAAGACCAAGACAGTTGTCTTTTAGATTGCCACATTCTGAAAAATCTGAAGCAACAGCTCCCCAGTTCTGATAAGCAAGCTGAGCACATTTGTAACTGCAGTGAAAAAACATAGTAACATTTAAATCCTCCTTAAGATGCTAATACATGTTCTGAATCAATGGCCCATTCACATTAATACAATGACATTAACTGCTCATTACTGTTTCAACCATTCAAGTACTTTTTAAGCCCATGATGCTGAAATTATATTAGAAATGTACAAAAGTTGCTCCACAACAGCTAACAGACAACTAGCTCAGGTCTCCACTGAACTAAACATGAATAAGAAACATTAAACAGTCAGAGATTTCCTTTTCCATACCAATCCTCAGAATACAGGCTTTCCATGAAGCACCAGACAAGTCTGTGGTGCAATATAAACAGTGTTTAGACATTTGCTATTTTTGATCTGTGTTTCCTTTTTTATACACACTTCCTTCCAGAATGAAGTGGATTATCTCACTGAAATCTTAGTCTCAGCAAAGTGAATGACTAGATTATCAACTATACTTCTAAGTTTCAAGGAAACACTGGATGGAACACATCTTTCAAGACTTAAGAATATCAAACTCCAAAACCACTTCTTTTAGTGGATTTTCTTTATAACATACTGGTAAGGATTTACAAACATATTTGTAAAGGAAGTGCTATAGTGGGATCCTGCAGTATTTATTCAGAAAAAAAATACAGTGGATACAAATGAGTAATGTGTATTTCAGATATGCCAAACATGATATACTTAATAGCAATGCCTGCTCTTGATGTCCTTGAAAGCAAAGCTGACTTTTTGAACAACAAGAATCTTCCCTGTGGAGTTACATCAGATAAAATATTCCATCGCCTCAAAACTGTAAATAGCAATCCTTTCTATATCATAAAATACTAAGAAAACAGAATTATCTCCTGATGCTCTATTCACCCTTTACCTCTCATCACTCTCTGTCACCCTGAGCAGAAGGGCTGTGACTAAAGGCAAGTACTGAGCACCTGGTACACCTGTACACAAAACAAAGTATTTTCCGTATTTTTCTTATAATAAAAAGTGTAAATATAGACATTATATTTGTCCTTATATTTGTTAAATTTGTCCCTAAGCCTTTTCATGTAGTAGCAAGCATTCAGCAAAGATTTATCTATACAGAATAACAGCTTAACTAAAGCTATGCTATTACTCTGGGTCAACAAAGTGAGTGGAAATGTGTAGATGTGCACGCTCACACTCTCCATCAACCTGGATTTTATTGACTGATACTGCAACATCCTGCTAGACAAATAGGAGCAAACTGTGTATACAGCAAACCCAAATGGCTTAAAGAATTCTGCTAACCAGCATAATATATATTTGCTTTTCTCTACCATGGGCACACCACTTGTGCTTAAGAATTTAATAGAAAATAACGTGACAGCATTCAGTGTGCACAGTGTCTGCACACTGAACACACCAGACAAAAAAAAGGGGCACTTATGCCCACTCCTTACTGCCTTTGGAATCTTTCATAATACTGATAGTGGGGAAAGGAAGGACCATAACCGTAGTACCGTATTTGTTGAACCACAGTATATTGTCAATACTAAGAAAATCTGGGCTGGGAAGACAGGAGGATTGCTTCCCTCACTATCCTATGTACCCACAGCCAGCTATACTGAGCATGCTGGAAAATTTTTCTCTTCATTCCTACTGGCCCTCCAGGACAGAAGATTGTACACCACAGCTACCAGAACACAGCATTAGCACCAGGTCAAAATACGGTGCACATCCAGGATCACAACACTGCTGCAGCATTTGCCAATGTCCATTACTAGGATCCACAAGCAGATGTAATGCACAAAAATAGTTTACTGAAGTTAATGAACATCCAAAAATTAATTATTTTTGAAAATTAGTAAATACTATATTGTAAAAGCCTTCGGACATTCTGAGAAATGTATTAATATTGTATGTGTTCATTAACCACTGCCCTTATACACCTCAAGTCCACATTGAAAGCTCTTACCTAAGTACAAGTGCTAATTTTTTTACCTATTTAATTCATATCAACTGCTATAATAGCTTATGTGATAGGAAAGCAGCAACTAGAAATTCAAACCATGATTAGGTTACTGCCATGAACTTTGAAATAATGATTAAGTCATGCCAAAATAAATCCCCTGATAGTTTAGTTCTGACCAGTCTATCTAACACTTAGTTACCTCAGGGCAGGATGTTGGCTTCTAGTCTTACCTTGTTTAGAATCTCAGCTTTCTCCTTTCAGGTACTTTCTATGAAAACAAGCTCTTCTCTGAAGCTGTTTCTATGAAGTATTGCAACAGTGTGTGATAAACTGCCCTGTGATGTCAAATGGCATTAAGCCTCATGGAACCAGGCACTGCAGGATTTCCACAGAGTCCTTACGGTGAAACCAAACCCTGTCCCAGTAACTCAATCCAGGCAGTTGGGTTTGTTTGGTTTTGGGTTTTCTTTCAAGATTTAGAATTCTGGTTTTGTACTGAGCACATCCAGAGAAAGCATTACATTTTTTTTTTCCACTTGGAATTACTGTAAAAATCAGACTGAAACATATAGAAACACAAGGTGGATGTTTACTTACCCCCAACACAAGCAATCCTTCTTTCTTGGCAATATGCTTATGCAACTTTTTCTTAGAGAACTTAGATTTTTTTTTTTAATTACATAAGCATGGTCTTTCCCATGTCATATTTGGAAAATGATGAAAATTCCCCTGCCCTATGAGGCCACTGAATGAGTTAGATCTTTTCACCCTGGAGCAGGCTCAGTGGGCACTTCAGCAGAGTTTTCCAACACCTCAGTGGTGGTTAGGAAGAGATTAGAGGCTCTCTCATCACAAGGAGCCATATGGAGATGAAAGGGGGAAGCTGCACTAGGAGAAGGTTCATCTTGGTGTAAGACAGAAATTTTTCCAGTGAGAACACTTAATCACTGCAACAATCTCCCCAGGGATGTGGAAGAGCCTTCAATGCTGGAAGTTTTTAAGACATAACTGGACAGGGTGCTAGATAATCTCATCTAGGCTCCCTTTGTCACAAAAGATTGGCCCAGATGATGTTTTCAGGTCACTTCCAACCTGGTCTGTTCACAACTCCATGAAAACAAAAAGTTATTTTTCAAAGTTACTGCCAAAGCGTGAATGAGGCTTGAGCAAAGAAATAGAGAGGTCCTAAAAGAGTATCTAAGAATGGGAGAATCTAGAAAGCTACTGTGTTACACCCATGTTCTCAGCTACATTTATTGATACTATATAAGTATTCACTGTGGCAAAGGCACGTCATGCTTGAGACTTTTACCTTGCGCTGGAAGAAATGACAATTCTTTAAAATAGTTTGCTAGATGGTGTCTTGTTCACTTCTAGTGTGGCAAAAAGTACAAGCAGGCACACAGAGGAAGCTGTCGGATACAGCAACAGTTCAAAGCCCCGAGTGAATCTTGACATGTAGGAAATGTTGTCTATTGAAGAGGCAAAAAAAGTGTTATCAATTACCAGATTATTTGAATCTTAGTGGGAAACTCAACTTCCCATAGCTATATGTCCTTACACCTGAAGACTCTTAGCTCTTTACCTTTAACTGAATGCCACTCAAAACTTCCAATACATCATATTACCATTTCTCATACTGTGAAATGTAGTTTATGTCCTTGTGAAATATAATCCTCAATTAGCAGAATACATTTGTCCATAACCACATGATCTCCTAGGACAATCCAGTCTATTTTTTAACTCAGAAAAAAATACCAGCAAAGAGCCTGTCATTAGCAAAACCACATAGATCTATTTTAAGTTACATCATGAACACTTCTGATGCTATCACACTGGAATTCATCCTTCACTTTCCTTGAAAAGATGCCAAGCAATTTGGGAGGCTTCTTTCTTACACTGATTCATGCAAAGCATGAATAGAACATCAAGGAAATAATTTAAGAAAAGTATGAACACCTAAGTAATTAGAACAAGAAAAGCTATGTGATCTCAAAGATAAAACATAATACCAAGAAAAATGTAAATAAATGGTGAAGTCTGGTTCTTATTTAAGAAAATGGCTGTTACTACTAGCAGATTCTTCTATAGAACTAAAAAAGGATTCTAAAGTTCAAAGTTCAAATAAAAAACATCTAGGAAAGAGACTACAAGACACTGGAGGAAGAGCCACACCTCAAATATATTAAAAATATTGAATTAGGTATTCTATTTGACACAGGGAAAGATTTGGGAGAAAAAGGTATTAAAAACAAAATGACCAGATTTTTTTTACTTAGACACTGGCCACACAATACATAAAAAACATTATACATAAAAGTAATAGATCACAAAATTCAAAAGTTCAAGGATTAACAATACAAGAATACTTTAATCTTTGCAGTGAAATCAACCCTCATTAGTAACATATGAACACCATTATATTATCTTATTACGTCTCAGTGTCCCTAGTGAAATGAGTTAAAGTTTAATTAAACATCCACTGACCAAAGATTCACATCATTGTTGCAACAAAACCAGAGCTATTAGTTCCAGAAAGGTCAGACTTCATTATCTGCCTCCTTCCATCAAGGACGCTTCAGGCTTGTGAAGGAGGCAGCACTGCCACGGAGAGCCAGCAGTGCTGGCATCTCTGCTGTGTACAACCTGCAAAACGCACTTCCAGTTTTCTACACTCTCGATTCACAACCTTTCACCACCACTAGAAATCTCACACGTTACTTACAAATACTGTTGAAAGTTTGACAACGAAATGTAAAATGGTGTGATATGCTGTGGACTGGACTCAAGCCAGATGCACGATGGCTTTAGTAAAACATGCATCTTGTTAAGAACGTATTGCAGTTGTGGACATTGGATCAGTTGCTCAAAAAACTTTCATAAAATGATTTTGAATTAAGGTTTCTATGTGGGACATCAGCACACTCATATCAGCAGCACAGACCTGGTGATCCCCATTTCCTGACTTTTTCAGGGTCTCTAATAGGCCCCAGTGGATTGGAGGCAGAGCGCTGTAAGAACTCAGCAAGTGAAGCTGACTTAATGGATTCTGGTTTATTTTGGCAATCCTCAAGGCCCTCAAGATAGCAGGTGCAAACTTAGAATAATGAGCTGTAGATGAAATAATAATTGGGCAAGTTCTATCTTGTAATCGATCTGCAACTACTTTAGCAACAGCTGTGTGTGTATCCAAAATATATCCTGTAGTACTGTACACAGAGTGAATAGCAGCCAGACAGTCCTCCTCAGAGCACCAGCCAGCCACTAAGTCCTGCTGAAGCTTTCCAAGTAGATCTTTCCGCAGCTGGAAGTGGCCCTGATTTTCCAGCTGATGAAATAATTGTGTCACCAGTTGCCCATCTTCATTAGCAATCAGGTGTAAGTATCGCTCAAGATTGGAGGGCTTCAAAATATCTACTGCTGGTGAAAAAGTGGAAATTAATTTTCTTCCCCTCAAATCATAAACACCTGTTCTTATGAAGTCAGTCAAAACATTGTTTTCATTGGAAGCACAGATACATTTTCTAATAGGAATTCCCATCATTTTAGCATAGAAAGCAGCTAACATGTTGCCAAAGTTTCCTGTAGGAACGCAAATATCTACAGGGCTTCCAAAAGAAATAATACCTTGATGAACAAGATCAAGGTATGCAGAGGCATGATAAACTATCTGAGGAAGCAGTCGTGCCCAGTTTATGGAGTTTGCTGCAGCTAAAGCCGTTCCATATTCTACTGTAAGAAAGCCAGTAAAATCAGAATTAGTAAAGAGTTGCTTTATAGCTGTCTGGCAAAAATCAAAATCAGATTTGACACCCACTGACCAAGCATTTTCTTTCTGACAGCCAATCATCTGCGATTTTTGAATTGGGCTTACTCCATCCTCAGGAAAGAAATTCATCAGAGCAATTCTCTGTTTGTCAGTGTCATGGAGACGACTAAAGCCATCTAGAACAGCACTCCCTGTGTCCCCAGAAGTAGCTACCAGAATCAAATAATTGCAAGTTCTGGGAATGCAGTAGGCAAATAAATGTGGCATCAACTGTAATGCAAAATCTTTAAATGATGCTGTTGGTCCATGAAATAACTCAAGAAGGAACTGATTGCCTGCCAAATGCCTGACTGGGGCAATTTTAGAACAACTGAAGTTTTCTCCATAAGCAGTTTCAATAATTTCTGCCAGCTTAGAAGCAGGAATATCAGCAGGATGTATGCATCTTTCTAGTATCACCTGGGCTCGTTCAGTGTAAGTTGCTTCTATCAGACCTTGCCATTCTTCAGCAGTGAATTTTGGAAGTCTTCTCTCAGGAACAAAGAGTCCTCCATCAAGGGCTAAGCCCTGAGTAACAACGTCACTGAAATATTTATGAGAGTCTTCTTCTGTACTCCTTCCAGACCTACCAGATCTGGTTGAAATGAAAGTTTCCAGTTCCGAGTCTTGGTATCTCTTCACAGCAACAAGTACCTTTTCTGCTACAACCTCTGCTGCAGTATCCTCTCCACAAAGAACACGGATGTCAAACCACCTTTTGTAGAACTGCTTCCTAAACTGAAGTATGTCCTTGAGAGAAACACCAGGAGACAGGCCCACAATACGATCCATTTCCTTTGCTTTCAGCCTGTTCATAATGACTGTTGTGGGCACATCCAGATACACAACTATTCCATTTTTCTTCATGTGCTGCATGCCAGCAGTATGCATTGGATTGGACCCGCTAAGTGAAATTACACTTCCAGATGCTGAGAACTTCAACAGGGCTTTTCCTTCCTCCTCTAGAAATTTCTTATCACCAATGTCCTGCAGTTTTTCTGACACACTCATATTCCAGGTTGTTTCAAGGACATCATCATCTATGTCTATGACAGGGCAATCCAGTTTCTGGCCTACGATTCTCCCAACTGTTGTTTTCCCAGCACCTGGAGGTCCCATCAGGATAATATTTTTCTTTCCAAGTAGAGAATGACTTGAGAACCATGACTTCCATATCTGTGCAAATGCAACAGGTCTTGAAAGCATCGGTTTTAAACACATGCTAGAAAGACTGTTTTGGGTTATTAGTCTTAAAGGCTGATACGGAAAAATGTGAAACATCTTCTCATGAGTTATTGTGGGGTTTTTTTCCAAGATAACTTGACAATCCACTTAACTGCTTCAGAAAGAAAAAGAAAAACAAACACAAAAAAACAAACAGTAACTAGTCCTTCAGCACACATCTAGGAAAAAACCCTCAAGGAAAATTTAGAACAAGACTTCAAACATAAATCCAGCTATGACTTCATCAGTGCCAAAGGTATTTTTCAGAGTAAGACTCATTCCCTTTTCCTGCATAGTTCCAGCTTGTTTCCACTGACAAATCCAACTTCAAACAGTCCGTATCCTCAAGGTAAAAAAAGGACATCCAAGCCTAACACTATAACACTGTTTGCAAATAATATTGCTTATAGGAATTCAAAATCAGTTAGTTTTTCTTCTAGTAGACTTGCTTTTAACTACATATTTATAAGTAACAATTAACTTGATTACCTTCTTGTAATCAAAATGTTAAAAGAATAGGTATTTGTCCCACCTCCCAAGAAAACTTTGATTTTTTTAAATACCTTCTTTCTTAAAAAACAAATGCAAGACCCACTTAAATACACAGATAACTCACAGTCTTGTGCCACAGCAAGGCTAGATGAGTTGCATTCCAATCTCTTCTGAAGGGATGGTAAACCAAGCAAGGGATTTTTGAAGAACTCCCATACTGGAATTGTATTGAATGTAATTTGGGGATAGAAAGAGGAGGAAAGACAGAGAGAAATCATGAGGACATTCTACTCACCAAAAAAGTCACTAAGAAGGATGGATTTCCAACAAAGCAAGAAACTCCCAACATTGTGCTTTGTTTACTTAGAGAAATAAACACCAACATCAGCAGTAACTGGAGCACAGGAGTAATCTGCAATGTTTAGAGCAAAGGGGGAAAGACCCTCAAAATCTCCCTAAAACTGAGGCAGGCAGGGGGAAGAGAATTTGCTCACTTCTATGGAAAGCTGAGCTTGCAAACAGTATGTCTCTGTGTTTGCACCCAGTGCTGTGACCTGGTGGATATGCTGTAATTATAAGGCAAAGATGGGCATATCATACTCTACAGGTTTTCTTCCTCAATGCTTGTAAAGTATAAGGCGATCATCCTGTGTAGATGCAATATAAGGGTTTTTTGTAATAGTCTTTACAAAGGAAAAACAAACTGCAAAGAGTAATTGGAATATCCAGTAGTACTCTAAAGCTGTACTGTAATAGTAATGCACTCTAGTGCCTACAGAAATATGTGTCTATTCCTTTAAGGGACAAAAAGATATCTTCATATTAAACTTGCAGAGGTAAAAAAGTTATATTCAGGAGTAAATGAACCCCCAAACCATGTATTTTAGTGACTTCATTTCTTGAACATAAGAATCACTTCAAGCATTGTGTGCGTGAACTAAGGGAGTGAAAACCATGCCAAGCACAGTGTTCTGCCTGCCATGTCCTGCTCCCCTACAGATTGAGCTGCAGTCACCTGGCGTGAATCACGCAAATAATGGGTGTAACATCTGGGCTGATGAATTTAGGCCATAGGTATTGTTTAAAATCAACTTGAGTTAATCTGGTGCAAATTCTTGCTAAGAATTCCTTTATTCAGCTACTCATTTCAACCTATTCCAGTGTAACCCAGTTTTGCACACATCCACATAAAGTACATGTACACAGAAGCCTGCAACCATTGAATACAACCTATTTTTTGGAAATAATTTTTTGTCCACTGGCAAAACTTTAACAGTAAAAACAGCTCAAATGATCCACCCACCCAACTTTAGATAAAAACGCCAAGCCAAAAGGGTGGGGTTGTTGCAGCAGAGTTTACACCCATACCTCCCTTAACATTTTGCTTTGGCAACACAGTTCGACCCTTCAAATGGACGTGGACAGCACCTACACATTGTTAGCTATGATCCACAATTTTAACAGCCACCGCCGGTGACAGGCGCTCTAGTGAAAACTGGGCCTTGTTACTCAGAGAGACACGAGACCAGCCGCAAACCAAGCTCCTGCAGCGGCTCCCTGAAGGAGTCAGAGCGCGGATGGGAGGAGGGAGGGAGCTGGACGGACCGCACCCACCCACCCACCCGGCCAGCACGGCCCCGGGCTGCGGACTGACTGCCACCTCCGCTCGTCTGCGGGGGCTGGACCCCTGTCCTGCCCCGTCCCGTTCCNGCGCCGCGCGCTACCGGGAGCAGCCGCGCCTGCGCAGCCGGTCCGCGTCTGGCGCTGAGCAGGTGGCGGCGGCGGCCCCGCCCCTCATGGCGCCGCTGCCCGGAACGGGTTTCCCCGGTAACTGGCGGCAGCCGCCGGCCCCGCCCCTCATGGCGCCGCTGCTCGTGACGGGTTTCCCCGGTAACTGACAGCAGCCGCCGGTCCCGCCCCGAGCCCCTCGGCGAGGCGGTGCTTCCCCGTGTCCAGACCTCCCAGCGGGGCGGGTCCCCCGCGCCCAGAGCCCCACAAGCAGGCGGGTGCTGAGCCGTGCCCGGGGG
>VYZT01016454.1:152694-173247 GCA_013400735.1 Pomatostomus ruficeps
AAGCAGGCGGGTGCTGAGCCGTGCACGGGTGCAGCGGCGGGAGCATGGCCTCGCAGAGTGCCCGGGAGGGCGCCTGTGACCCCGCGCCGCAGCCGGAGCAGCCCGGCAAACCTGCCAGGTACGTGGCTGTGACAGAGCCACTTGAAAGCAGGGTGGCTGATTCTGGCAAGGTAATGCATCTCACGGGTAACAGGTATTAAAAAACCCCCAAATAAACTAGTTTTTGCATAGTTATTCCTCCTCCTAACGAGTCACTAGCATCAGGAAGGACATTGAGGTGCTGGAGCGTGTCCAGAGAAGGGCAGCGAACCTGGTGAAGGGTGTGGAGCACAAGTCCAGTGAGGAGCAGCTGAGGGAGCTGGGGGTGTTTAGCCTGAAGAAAAGGAGGCTCAAGGGTGACCTGATCGCTCTCTACACCTGCCTGAAAGGCGGGTGCAGCCAGGTGGGGGTTGGTCTTTCTTCCCAGGCAGTTAGTGACAGGACAAGAGGACGGGGCCTCAGCTGCACCAGAGGAGATTCAGCTTGGACATTAGGAAGAGGTTCTTCACAAGAATGGGTGTTTAGATACTGGAATGGNCCATGGATAGATCCATGGAGGGAGGGATCCGTGGAGGAATAGATGGATCCATGGAGAGATGGATCCATGCATGGATTAATCAATCCATGGAGGGATAAATGGAGGGGTGGATGGATGGGATGCATGGATGGATCCATGGATNCTAGCTTGGACTCAATAACTCCAAGGTCATTTCCAACCTGATTGATTCTGTGGTCTGAGGGTTTACAGTCTGCTCCATGAAGTGATGATTCAGTTTTGTGTGTTGAGTGTGATCTTGTTCATTGAGAATTTACAAGCACTCTTTCTGTGCACAGAAATTATGTGACATCTTTGTTATTTGCACTTAAAACAACTTCTCAGTGAGCAGCTGAAAAGTTGGGCTTTCCAATTTCCATACTTTCCATGTGTCAGGTGTGTCCTCTGACATTGTTTCTTTTCCTTCCCTTTCACACCTATTACATTAAAAATATTTTTAAAAGGTGTTTTGCCAAGAGTTATGCAGACGTGCTGTTTTTTTCAAGTCCCTATTTTTATAGAAGAAGGCTGTTACACTTAGTATCTTCAGTGAAAGGGTGATATAGGTCATAACTCAATAGCTTTAAAATAAGTAGATGTATCAGTGACACTCATTAGAGCAAAGATAGTTATCCCATTTCAGGTAAAAGGATTTAGACTTGTGAGATTCCTAGTTCTGAGTCTTTCCCATGTAAAAAGATAATTTTTAAATTTTATTTGTTTCCATTGTGAATGGATATCGTTTTGGGCAGAAATACTTTTGAAGACAGAGGAAGGCAAAAGGACAGTATGGCAAGGCACTCACACTAAATCCATTCCTGTCCTAATACCATTCAGAGATTTGGCTATTCCATGACCATCAGGTTCAGTTTAGGCAAGAGATTCCTTGGCTTGAATATAATCTGACTAAATCCTCCTCTGATCTCATTGACTTCTGTTCTCACCACACTTGCTGCTTAGGTTCACCATGTGACAAATATTCAGCTGGTAACAGGACTCTTGAACCTGGTTAACAGTGTGATCTGACCAGTTTTAACTAATGCATACGAAATCTAAGGACCTGAGGAATAGGGGTCGCCTTCTTTCATCTTATTACAGATGTATTTTCTTCTTTCCCCGTTGCTAAACGATGAACAGATTAGATTCTGATGCTCCCCATAACCATGTTTTCTTCTTTGCAACCCTCTCTAGCCCTGTGATACTGGTGTGTGGCATTAAGCCACTTTCTTGGCCTGGAAAGTCACTGAAAAGATAACAGTTCCCCCATCTCTTTGTCCAAAGGAATGTCTATAGATGTCTACAAACTATGTCTTTACTTCATGCCAGTATGTAAGAAACTCAGTGTCTTCTCATTCATTTTCTCATTCCAATACTTAACCCCACTAGGTTAAACTTCTCATAAAGTCAGCGTCTTTCTCTCCTGTATGCTGACAATGCCACTCTTAGAAAATGGTGAGGAATACTATTATTTATCAGTTTGGTGGGTTTGTGCAACGTCTGTAGCTGTTTTCCATGAATTTAACAGAAGAAAAGAAAACCAACTTCATTCCTTATAATTAGAAGCATTTCAGGAATTATATGTAATCTTATGTACATAATCCTCTCTGATTTTGGACACCAAATCTCCAAAAGACAGAACAACTCCACAATTTTAATGAAGTCTTCTGACATGTCCTAATGTTATGATCAAGTACAAATACGTGTATTGGACATTTGCAGCTCATGGATGAGCTTTTATCAATGTTGCTATCATGATACACATTCAGTGGTCCAGCATTACATCGTTTCTTTCTCCTTATTTCAGTATTTCCATAGAATGGGTTGCACTGTATGGAATCTTTTTTGTTCTTCTGTTTTATCCTTACTTGAAAACATGGCATAGTTTTTTTCATAAACACATGTTTTCTGTAAAAGAAGCACAGTTCTTCATAAGCTTTTGTCTACCATAAATTAATACGACATGTTTCCTAAAGGTGGATAGATTATAAAAGTACAGTGAGGGAGCCTTCGCTTCAGGAGCAGGGAGTTCTGCTTCCTCAGACAAACATCTGTGACAGCTCAGTCCTTCAGATAGAGGCAAGATGTTGCTAATCAGCTAGTGATCAGCATTTTGCTTCTTTTGGAAAATTTGATTAAAGCAGAAGTTACCATGCCGTATGCACCATTAGATTAAAACAGCAGTGTGTGCATACCATGTTCATACAGATTTTCATGTCTGAGCCCCTACTGATTTTCACATCACCTGTTTCAGTGCCAAACCCACCACTGATTGCCATTGTTCAGAATCGTAGCTCATATCTGCGTAATATAAGGAATCTGCAGTGTGCTGTGCTATTTCAGAGAAGTCACCCATCTCATCTAATCTCTCATAAGAGTCTGTAACAGATGGTTCAACAGGAACTTTGGACAGTAATAAGAAAAACCAATTATCAAGGACGTCCTGTACAATTCTTGACTACATTTGACATCTTTTCTCAAGCATAAGTCATGGAATCATAGAATATGCTGAGTTGGAAGGAACCCATCAGGATCTTTGAGTCCAACTACTGGCCCTGCGCAGGACACCCCAAGGATCACATCATGTACCATAATGAATTCATGGAAGCAATACTCAAGTTTATTTCCAAAATTTAGGTTTTGTTGAATTTCAGAATGTCTGTGTTCAGTATTTATATTAGGTAGCCATTTCTCCAAATGTGATAATCCTGACCTCAGAGACATAAGAGCAGAAGGAAGAAGCAAGCTAACTTCAGAACCAGAAAACTCATTTGTCAGTGCACTGCTGGGTTCAGCCTTAGCATGGAGGCTGTGTAAATGATGGGCTCTATCTGGGAGAGAGTACGAACAAAACAGATTAGGCTTTTGCCATGAACTACTGCAAAGAAGTATATTCTTTGGAGAACTGTTTTGAATATTTTTCTGACCCTTAACTTCTTTATGGCTATTTTTTAACCTCTAAGGTATATATCCAAATTTAGAGCATTTGTGAAACATGAAGCAGAGAAAAATAAATCTCAGTGGAAAACTATGGGGCCAGCAAAAGTTGCAGTGCCATCTCCAAATGATTTTCTGCAGAAACATTCCAAGGAACCCAAGCTAGCACCACGTAAGTGTAGACAGAAAATATATGCAATGTAATGTGTTTTTTACAGCAGAGAGTTAAGAGTGTGTCCTACAGTACTAATTTATGGCAGCTATCAGGCTGTAAAAACAAACCCAAGGAAAGTACTGGTTTGTGGGTCAGTGTCAGAAAACCAGCTGTTGTAGGAATGAGCTTTGTCACTTGTGACACTACACTTACCTTCTGCCAAAGAAGAACATGAACTCAGACAAACTGAATCAAATCACTATTTCTGGTAATGATCATGAATTAGAGTTATGTCTAGTGGGAAATCTGATGGGAAATAATTATTTTTAATTGCTCACTGTAAGTGAGACTACTCAGGAGACTACTGAATTTCTGTTGGTGCCTTGGAGACAAGATTACACTAAAATGGAAATGTTTCTATATTCTCTGGAGAAAGGATTGTGAGAAGTTGTTTACAAGGATTAGGGAGCAGCAAGAGCAGGGCTCTTCCCTAAGGAGAGAAGAGTCAGACATTGAGGGCAACCCCAATGCAGGCTGGGCAAAGGCCTGGCCAAGAGAGTGCAGTCCCACCATATCAGGCAGGCCAGCAGAGCAGGCTGGTGAGGAGAGTCTGTCCTGTCAGTGTCCCAGTGACCATCAGGCAAAATCGGGTTCCAGGCCAAGTCCTTCCACTGGTTCCACATAGCTCTTCAGGAGAGGACTAGGGGCAGGCATGGCTGAGACAGCTCATCCAGGTATTGACTGTGAAATGGGGTTCTTGAGCCCAAGGGGGTGGGGTGGATGCCCCAGGTGAGACTGGACAGGGCCATTATTGCCTAAGGACTCTGACAATGAGCACCTCTACTACAAGTAGTTATAATTACTTTTGGAAAGAGTCCTGTACTACTACAATTAAGAGGAAATGAGTGACATATAACGAAAACCCATCTGAAACAACACAGTATTTCCTAGGTTATGGAACTTCTGTTAGGCCAAGCAAAAATGCATCACAGTTCATTGACAGGCAGTACTTCCATTGTAGATACCTTTGGGTTCTACTTTTATGTAATTCTGTACATAGTTTTTCCCTTTTGAAAAGTGTAATAATACCAAATTGCAAATCTCTTCAAGTTTATTGCTGAGAATGTTTACATGCTCTGTTCACAGAAAAAAAAGAACAGGATGATAAAAAATCACTTCCATTATCAGTGCCACGGAGGACGTACCGCCCAGTTATTCAGATTAAAAAGAATTTTATAAACAAAAATGCAGTTGCTGTTATCACGGGGGCACCTAAAAAGCCTCGACCTTTTTGCGTTGATACAAGACAGGGAGATAAATATCTCCTTGAACCTTCAGGACTTGTTCCAAAATACATTAAAAAAAAGGTAAGTTTTATTAAATTATATTGAAAACACTATTAGTAATGCCTGTTTCAGGTTCACTATTGCATTCTCCTGTGAAATATTTATTATTCTTTTTGAGATGTTTAGGTACCACAGCTGTTCATGTTAGACCTATTGAATTCATCAAGAATAAATCACTGGCACTAGATTTGTGCCTTGCCTTTGCTCTGTTTTCATTTGCTTATGCTGTCAGCCAAAAAAAATTGCAGAATGATTGTTCTAAAGTAATGGCATGTGTCTTGCATTGGGAACCTGGGGAGTGTCTAATGGGGAGACATAGAATTCTGTGATGAATGAATGTTCACTGCTTAGGAAAGACAGGCAGGGAAGAAGAGAGGAGGGTTGCCCTTTGAAGGAAGGAGCTGTTCAAGTATATGGAGCTCTTCTATGAAATTGGCAACAGGCTGGTTGAGCCTGTGAGTCAGGAGCAGATGAAAGACCAGTGACTGTCAAAAGTGTGTTTGTTATGGAGCACCCAGTAAGGTGAGGAACTGGATGAAATGGCTTTAAGCAACTTGAGGAAATCTCCAGATCACAATGCAGCTTCTTATGCAAGACTTCAGTCTCCTTGATATCTGCTGAAAGGATAACACAATGGGACGAAAGCAATCCAAAAAGTTTCCCAAAGCGTGTCAGCAACAGCTTTCTTCACAGACAGTGGATGAGCCAACCAGTGGTCATGCCCTTCTGGTGCTGCTACTTACAAATGAGAAAGAATTGCCAGGGGTGTGAGAATCAGCTGTAGCCGGGGTGGCACAGGCCATGTAGTCGTTCCAGATCCCATCCTGCTCGGGAGGCAGGTGGTAGCGTACTGACCCTGTACTCCAGGAGAGCAAACAGCAGCTTGTTCAGGGTGACTGGTGAGTAGGACCCCATGTGAGACAGCTCTGGAAAGCAAAGAGCTTGGGAGAGCTGACATGCTTTTAGGGACAACCTCCTCCAAGCTCAAGAACAGTCCATCCCCTACCCAGGAAAATAAGATGTATCAAGAGTTTGGCTTATCTAAACTTGTAACTCATGACAGACAAAAAAAGAGATGACATAAGACATAACTCATGACAGAGAAGATGCCAAAAAGAACCTGAAGTCCTTGCAGTACTTTACCATGGCTAAACATGGATATAAACAATGCTAGTCATGATGCTACCTGACACTAAGAGATTTGTAAATCATTTTGCATTTAGTACAAATAAGGTAGACTCTGATATCTTTTTACTAGATGAGCTTCATTTTACAATGGTAAAGGCTTTAGATATGTTTCCCCAAGAATATTTGGGATATTCAGAAGTTGTTTTTTTCCTCACAGAAACACATCTAGTATGGGGTAGTTTATCCTCCTTAATTCGTCCTATTTTCATGTATGTATTCCTGTATATTGCAATGTTCAGGAAAAATCAGGATACAGGAAGACCTTTCAAAGAAATTTTTTAAGGAATGTTTCCAATCATAGAATCTGACACCATATAAAAATGTAAAATAGCTCACTGTCTGGAACAAGTTTCAAACTCTAGGCTCAACCATCAGTTCTTATAAATAGACATTTTGGGTTTTGGATTCTGTTGTCTTCTAAGGTTGTAAAAAGAATTGAAGGGAATTGTTTATGTATTTTTCTCGGGCTACAAAGATAATCATGTTTGACACTTTTAAGAACATAGTGGCTTAGGATTTTAGTGCTCACTAGCACAAATTGTCATTTAAAGCTATTTTTGCAAATATAATATATTATGGATGACAGGTGTCTCTTTGTTTCCTTCTTAAAAGCATATATAAGGAACTTCTTCCTTCTCCTTACAGAACTATGGTGTTATACCAAAATATGTGACACGGAGAAATGAAGAAATGAAGAGAGAGGAGGAAGAATATCAGGCCCGCGTCTTGGAGGAGCTCAAGAAGAAAGCCATGAAATGTCTATCTGATGAAGAAAAGACAAATATTCTGAAGGTGTGTATTTTGATTTAGTGTAATTAGTAACATGTTCAAAAGATTAAACAAGGTAGTATAAGTCCATATAAATAATAAAAATATACTATTTTGTTTCTTTAAGTGAGATGAATGAGTAGTTGGCTACTTTTTCACTAGATGGAGCTGTAGAACAGTTGTAAACAACTGAAAGGAGCAGACTTCTAGCTACAGTTTTAATCCAGTTTTCAATTCTGTTTGATTCTCATGCACCTTAATGACTTGGAATTTCAGTGAAACTTCAAAGAGCAGAAAATCACCAATATGGATTTAGTGACACTTATTAATGAAGAAATACAATTTTTTTCCTCATGCAGAATGTTGCTGCTTTTATTGGCAGTTTCTATCTTCACTTTGTCCTCACTCATTAAAGCATAAGGTCATGCTTTAAAATGTGGCAAAAAAAGAAAACAATTAAATTGCAATATAGTCATAGAACAATGAATGAAAATTTTGCATTTTGTCAAGCTGTTCTGGATACTGTCTTTCATATAGTTTTTATTGCACAAGACTTTCTAAAGGTAGTTAATACCATAAAAGAAGTAGAGCATAAAAGACATTTTAAAAGTATATCCTGCCCTTGAACTGGAATTTTTCCTGACCACTTATTAGCCAAATTTCCTATGAAATTGAAGCATACATGACTGTGATACCTGTTTATCCATCTGTCCCTTAATAACTTGCTCTTAGCATCCACCTGAAACAAATTATTAGATAAATGGACAGCTCTAAGATTCTGAATGCCCACAAATAAAAAAAATGTCTAGACAGAAAACAGTGTCTATCTCACTTGCCTGAAAGATGAACTGGTTAATTGGCAAGGTCTGAAATGCCCAGCACAATGGTCTTCTGCATATGAAACAAGCAATAGAAGCTAAGAAGGAGTATGAGAGAGAGGTGAGGGTATTGCATTGAGAGCAATATAATGAACAAAACAGCATGCTGCTTTGAAGAAGATTAGGATATTTTTATGGTGGGAAAGGCATGGGACAAGCTGATGGTCGAACAAAACTATGCAGCAAAAATATATGTGCAAAAAAGACATGTGAGTTCAGCTGCTCACCGTTCTGCATTTAGTTTGATTAAAATGATGTTCTGTATTTTTAAAATACAGGAATACACTGTAATATTTTTTAATTTTTAAAGTTTGTTTTTATTAACTCAGTATTTATTTTAATTTATTTTTTTTTAACATTTGCATTTTCATGGGCTTACTTATACAGTTATATTGTCAGGAGGAAATAGTGTCCCCAGGGTATGTGGCTTCTACCCAGTGCTCAGCTTTAGACATATGGGAATTCCTGTCCTTTAAAATAATTGACATTGCTTGTGAACACATGTGTACTATCAGATTTGAAAGAATACGTGGCAATAGATGCCTGAGACCAAAATCAAGCCTCATGACCTTACAAAAATAAAGGGAAGTAATTTGTGCCAACATTTTTTGAACTCCCCATTATGCTTACTTTGGTTGGGATTTTATGAGAATAAGAGAATGCTGATAAATGCGGTACAGATTTGTCACTGATCCAGCCTGTATTAGAATTCTATATATAGAGTTGGATATTCACTTCATGATCTAGCCTATAGAAATTGTGGTCAGCATATTACATTGTTGGAGGAGCTGTGAAGAAGATTTTTATAGTCATGATCTGCTTTTGATCTCTTCACTTTGTAGGGATAGAGCAAATTTGATGAGTGTATGGTCTAATGTTTTAAAATTCACTGTTTTCAGTTACTGTCAAACCAGTTTTTACTAATGTACACAAAGCAGAATTATTTAAAGAATCTGTGAATGAATCTTCAATGAAAGTTTTTGGAAAGATGAGATTTATTTTTATGCCTATATATTTTTAAACTGTACCTGGTAGACTATGAGCTTTATCAAAGTACTTTATAGCCTTGGATAGCAAAGACCAATATCATTACAAGCCAGATAAATATCCTTGTTGCTCTAAATTTCACATGTAGCAGTAGAGATTTTAAATTTATGTAGAATTTGTATATGATGATCGTTGGAATAACCTTTATGAACAACACTTAGGTGCTTAATATGAATATGCTAAAAGCATGAATTACTATGAAATAAATACACTGGTTTGAATTGTTAAAGTAATAGTTCATATAAGAGATTACATTTTTCTTAGTCTTGGCGGAAGAATTAATTTTTTTTCTGCTAAATCAATCCATACAGTCAACAAAAGACAAGTTTTTAAGCACAAGAGCCCTTGAGCTCTGAAATAGAAACAACAATCTTCAAAGCTAAATATATATAAGAATAAACCCTCTAAATTTAACTTCAGTATATTCATCAGTTAGCCAGTTGGTGAGAAAAGCTGCTTAATAATGATGGGGAGGACATGAGATTGGAAATCAGAGTGTGCCATAAAATCAGGTTGCCAATTGAATCCAGTTTTAGTTATGGGGAAGAGTTGAAAACTTTTGTTTCCAAGAGAGTAACTTCAGTTCTTTATTTTTGAAGATATTTTGTGATATCCTCTAAGGTGACAGAACTGAGAGCCATAAACATTTTGGAGAAGTGTTTTCTCACTGATAGGCGTGTTATGTTATTTACTGATTGCTGTCTCAGTTCCTTGTTAGTTGTGATTATTAAGTTCACCCACGGAGTTTTCACACGTTTGATGCACTGAATAAACTCTACTAAGTCCTCACATACATGTGGTTAGGATGTGTAGATTTTGATTACACTTTTGAGGAGAGAAAATAAGAGCAACAGTTGTGGTGGTTGTAAGAAGGATATAAAGACAAGAATTAAATTTTATTTTTCTATCACTGTCTGATTCCTTTCAGCGTATATTGGTGGATAAAAGTGTTGCCTCTGGTGTTGACTGAACAGATCTATAATAAATTTTGGATTATAGCATTTTTAATTTTTTTAGGTAGGGTTTTAGTCTCAAGGTTTTATATTTGGAGGATATGGTTCACTTTATCTAGAAAGGTAATTCTTTGCACAGCACCATTCAAGAGAGGTTTTAGTTATTGAAATTATTGTTGATATGATCAGTTAGGGGTTTTAGTCCAAATGATAAATAAATTGCCTGTAGTTGTTGTTGTAAACATAGACTAGAAGGGGAATGCAGTTATTCAGAATTTTTTCAAAGTAGTTTGTAGAAGTTAAAGTATTGTGGAATCAGTTTGGTCACCATGGTCTGAACAAAGTCTTGATTACAGAAAATTAAGCTGTTGACATGGCCTGAAACTGCTTCTGAATTTTGCTGAATTTTGGCTGGAGTTCCAAGTATTGTAACTCTTAAGGATTTAATTAATTTGGTCCAATTAAGATGATTACACATTATTCATGTACTTATCTATTACATTGCAGTGACACTTAGCAAATATAATATAAATTAAAAAATCAAGTACTTTATGTACATATTGTTCTTACTTTAGATTTTTCTCATATATTTCCTTTTCATATAATGGCACCAGGCACTGAAAAAGAACTGGGAAGAAATAAATCGCGCATATCAGGGTCTTCCAGTACTGACAGACACCAGGTACAAGAAGATGCATAAAGAAGAGCTGGAATTAAAGCTGAAACAACTGGAGCATGACATAGAAGCAATTGAGAAGCACAAAGGTGTCTACATTGCAAATGTGTAAGGATTGTTGTTCAGATATTGCCTCTTTTCTCCCTTTTCTCTATCCCTACATCTCCAAGAAGTGCCTCTAAATTCGCAGAAGATGCTTCTGTCAACTATTTAGAAGGAAATACTCAACTAAGTACGTAGCTTCTTAGAAAAGTTGTTACATATAACTCTCATCTGTACAATTCCCAAAATGTTTTGAAATAAAATTCTTAACTAAACTTTGAGTATAAATAATGAATTTAATTTATTATTCTTTGTAATTTTTATTATCTACTAAGATTTCTATAAACATCATACAGAAAGCATATAAAACACTGTTTCGTATGTTTGGAGCACATCTTTCATTGCCTAGCCAAAACAAAGGGAAATAATTGGCTGTTGAAGACAGCTTGGTAAATATAACTTCAGGATGGAATGGCTTCTGGGCTACATATTAAAGAGCTGTTGTGCTTTACTTAAAAGCTTGAGTGACTATTCCTAAACAGCTTGGCTTCTACATAGCATTTTGTGTACTCATTTTTTGTTACCAAAACCAATTTTTAATGTGGAAACCTATAATAATATAGACTTCACACAATACAGACACCACATGTAGTTTTTACAAGTACATAATTCTGTAATACTATAGTAAATCTACAGTTACATTAGAAAAACGTGTTTTGACTGGAATTATGTGTGTACTGTTAGAATGAAAGCAATATACAAGCATCTGAGTCAAGACTTAGACAAAAATTATGTCAGCACACTCTATTGCAATTGTTTGCATAGAAGGAAAAAATGTTTTTCTTTCCTACTGCTCAACCTTTGCTTCATAGAATCATAGATTTTGTTTAGATTAGAAAAAACCTTTTTCAGCCTTTCAGAACAGAGCTTTTTCTGTATGGTATCAATCACCACCACCAGCAGCTGTTGAGACATCATCATATCTGACATTGGCAAAGGATAAAGTAAGAAATTTGAAATTAACTATGAAAAGCCAAATTTTCCTGTACATTAAGTTCCTTTCCTAAATTTGTCAGGCAATGGCTTTGAAGACTTCGCAGTGATTCTAGACTCTACTTCTTGTGCATCTTAGTGATATGCACTAGGAACATGTGGGTGAGCAGGAAAGTGTATTTTCTTCTTTGTAACTTATTGTTAAGCAATCATGTTTATTTTTGAAAGATATAAGCTAGAAGAAAGCAGCAGATTTGTAAAATGTGGATTTAATACACTTTTTACTCAAAAGAATGACACACCAGATATTTTAACAAAACCACGCTTAATTTTTAGCACTTAATAATGTCACATTATCTTATAGTGACTTACCTGATGCCCCTCTTAAGAAATTCAGTGTAATCAGAAAAGGCTGTTTCTTATGGCTTGAAATAAAAAAAATGGATTTTACTCCAAAACAGTATGCATTCCCACTGCCTCCCTCTCAGCTTTTGCTTACGTGTAGACTACATGGCTGATTTAGGTTAGGAGCTGTATTTGGTTCTTCCATTTATCCTCAGTGCTAACTTTATGGAAATGCAAGGTAAGTGGTGGCTTATCACAAAATTTGGGACTATAGCAGCTAGGCCACACTTAGAAACATTCTTCACTCACCAGTAGAAACAACTACTTTTTAAGATTGTTGGAAGTATATTAATATATTACTGGGAAATCAGGAAGTGAATGGGAACAGATGCAAGAAGTATTCCTGCTTAACAGAAGACGAAGAGACAAAAGCCAGTGTCCTTCAATAGCTGAGTGGACTATCACTAGCATCTTTCAACAGTGCTGTGGGGCTTTTTTCATGCACCTCACAGAGCTCTTTGCAGTTAGCTCTGCCACATGTTCCCCTAATGAGACATGAATTGCTTCTGTCACCCTACGGAGATGCTGTAACTCCTCTTGGTATGTATTCCATGGAATCTGCCAACACCTCTGATTATGGAAAAAAAAATTATAATGAAAATCATTGAAAATGCGTGCAAAAGGATAATGTTCTTACCTTTTAGCTCTGTCTGGGAAGTTTGACAAAATAAATTTACAGAATCTAAAGAATGTAACTCTCTATTTATATGTCCAGGAAATGTCAGTAATTGAACGTATAATGGTCATGAATCAACTAATATGTACCATTGGTATAACAAAATGAAAAAGGTGAATAAACTGAATTGTTCTGATAGAATTGTTCCCTCACAAAAGCTATTAAATATTAACAGAAACAAGTCTGTCCACAGGCTAAAAAGTAGCATTACCAGTTGAAATATCCTTTAAATTCACTAGTCAGTTACTAATAATCAATGAAATAACAAGTCTATAACCAAAATGCTTCAGTACTTCATAAAATTTGTTGTTTAAAATTGTTTATATTAATTTGGATAACCATAATAAAACATATGCAAAACGGGGCATGAATGCTCTATTGGTCAGTAAGAGTTACGTTCCCACAAATTGAAAATATTTCCTGTTGGAAGTTGTGCATGACAAAGCTGTGTATCTATTCTTTAAAAATAGCAACATGAAATTATGATGAATATCTCACTGGCTGTTCTTGAGAATGAAACTATTTATATTCAGGAAGGAAGGGATCAGATATGGCATCATCACAAACAGAGGGAGTTCCTGATTGTATGGCTCCGATGGAGCTGCCTCAAGCAAGCGGCAGCTCTGACAGGAGCATGTGGGCTCCATGTGGCTGACCTTGGACCACGGTGGCTTTTTGGTCTCTTCATGCGTTCCTGGGGACTAAGTCTGGGACAGTTCTTCAGAACCTTCCTTGCAGAGGGGTAACATCATTCCCCTCACAAAACAGTAAGAACAAAATTCAGTGGGATAAATGGGAGAAATTCCTCACTGAATACATTTCCCGTAGTCTCTGCAGGTAGGTTTTATTGTAGGAGGGCATTTTCTGACCCTTTGTATATTTTTGTGGAAAATGGGTACTGCAAACTGCTGCTGTGATTGCTCTGCCACAAAGCTAAAATCGAGTCCTTTCACTGGCATACATTTCAGGGAACACAACATATCTAACAATTTCAGCCCTAATGAAGGCAGACAACTTTCAGATAAGAAAATTTTACATATATGCAAATTAATAGGAATTCTAGATAAATACTAGCCCTAGTCCACACTTTCATCCTCAGCTTTAGGATCCTTGTAATATTAATAACATAATTACAGGAGAGACAGGTGACAAACCCTGTCATTAAGGTCTGATATTTTGCCATGGCCAAGGAAGGCAGTTGCTGAGCCCTGCAGCTGGCTGGCATCTCCACCACAGGAACTAGGGGTGTATAGAGCCTGAACAAGGCAAGGAGGAACGGCCCTTTCTCCCATGAGTGGCCATCTGAGGTGGTGATGTATGCTTGACCACTGAATGCTTAGATTGTAGGGTTTTTCATACTATCTCAGTCTTCCTCCAGCTCCTTCTTGTCATGCAAAGTTATGTAAATAAAATATGAGTAAATTCAGGGTTTTCACCTTCCAGGCTAAGCAGTGGCATTACGGTAGGAATGCAACGTGATTTATTTCTTGTGTTTTTTCATTACCGTTTAAAGGGGGCTGATGTAAATGTGACTTCCATTTCACCAAATTATGAAAAACAGTTTTTTGTAGACTGTACCTCCACAAATAGTTGTAGACAGGCCAAAAAAAAGCAGCTATGTGCTGGTCTTGTTGATGCTGCTAGGAGAGTGAACTTCTGTTCAGTCACAGTACTGGCCTGTGGTGTTAATTCGTTATTCCATGTCAGTCTCAACATTGACTCCACAGCATGGAGAAATTCACACAAACAAGCAAACACTGGAATAACTTTGTCTTCAGATCTTTCCTCAAATGTCCTTTGCAATGGTGCCCACCAACACTCTAACAACAGCTGAGTTGCTGATGAACTGAGATTAGGGTTTATCTTACTGACCTGTGCAGTTTCCTTGAACTCCCCTGGCACTGTAGCCTGTTTCTTGTCTTAGATTGTTAAGTTATCTGTCTTGTGGATCATGATTTTCTCCCTTTGCTTAGTGTCTGACACAATATTGTCTGTTAGTAGAGCTCCTGTGTGCTTATAATAATAGTAATAATAAATAGGATCATCTAGGCATAAAGACCATGCAATAAGATTCATGTTGTTTACTAAAAGGATCTGTTTTCCAAGAACCCTCATCTCATTTGTTTCAGCAACTGGAAAGTAGGAGTCGAAGGAAGAGAAATGAGATTTAAAGCACTTAACTTATTCCCTGGAGTAACATGATTTATTCATGTCTTTGTCATAACATGTTTTTGAAATGCAATGGTAAATTACTTATACCTGGCTTTTTCACTCGTGACCATTAATACCACGTTTCTCATTTTTGGGATTCCTGACTCAAACAATTTTAGCCCATCTGTTTTAAATACAGGATATGTGTGCCTAAAGTTAGAACTATGACTTGAGCCTAGACAGGACTATGAAATAGTTTAAAAGCTATGGGTTACTCAAAATTATTAAAATTAATGTTGAATTTAGTCTTGCTAAGTGAGAGCCCCCATATGGAAAATTTAGGTGACTCGATCCTCTAATTCCAAGAGCTGCTGTAAAAATGGACAAGAACCTCTAGAACTGTTCTTTGAGGTCCACATTGAAGGACCTCATGTTGCTTTGAGGTCCATATTAAAGCTGAGAAAGCAATGTAGTAATTCTCTCTTCAGAAGATAAATCTCCAGTAGTGTTCAACATGTGGCCCCAAGCACTGCACAAGGGAGAAACAACCACATTCTGCTGTTTCTGCTGTTTGCTCAGGAGGAATAATTTGTCTTTTACACAAACAATAAAATTAGTAAATGGTCCAAATCCAGCATTCCAGCACCCTCGGGTACCAGGTCATTCTGTGCTACAACAGAGCACAGAGGCTGACCATCCATGAACATTCACTGTCCTACACTACAGGACAACCCTCAGGACCAGACTCTGTTATTCAATACACTTTTGTTACTGCACTGTTTATTCTAGACAAGCTGTGGAGTATACAAAATTATATCAAAGATAACTGAACTATTCTGGGATAAAAAAGTCCTTAAACTGTTACTTGTTTAGTTGTTTAAGACACTCAGAATCCTTTTGTTTGGCAGACATTCCCAGATTTGTTTTAATTAAGGAAAAAACTAAGAGGGATGAAGCCAAGTGAACAACCTCCTTTAAAAAGAAAACAAACTCTAACAGTTAAATTCATTACATTGGGTGTGACCTACTATATAGTTACAACTCCCTGACTAGTTTTCATGGTCATGCATGATGAATTTGTCATAGGATATGATGTAAGCAGCTTTCCTTGAAAATAATGCTTTTCATTCAAACATCGATACCTCTAAATAGCTGGTTAGGGCAAGTATTTCCATAGTATTATAAAGAACATAAAGTTTATTCTAGTATTAAAGGATAAGAGGAAATTTCTGTTTGCATTTCTTTCAGCTATAAGGACTCTATATTAATAACATGAACCTGAAAAGCAGGAAGAGTATCTTCAGGAGCCAGGAAATTGCAAAGTGAAGCTCTTGCTGCTCTAGTTTGGCACAGTGAGATTAATAACAAACAAAAATGTAGTTTTGTATTAAAGATGCTTATCATAGACCAAATAAGTCAAAGCCCAGGGTTCTGTCAAGCAGTGCCTAACATTGATTTGAAGGTTATAAATATTTTAAATAATAGACTAACATCTTGAATGGCAGCTTTTAGGCATTTTCTTGATACCAAAGTTACTCGAGTTAATTTTCGAAGCCTAAGTCAGTCTCACAGACTCAGTACAGGTTAACTGTGACAGCTAAATGCTCCAAGCTTCCCTTGTAGAGCTTAGATGCTGCAACAGCTCCAAAGCTGAACTTTCAAATTCCTCTGAAATGGTGGTAATTCTGCTGGAATGGAAGGTGGACAGGAGTCAGATTCCAGCTTAAAGTGCCACTCTGTCACCTGCTCTAGTACAGTAGTCATGGAGGCAATGTGCATCTCTTGTGCTGCACATCACGGGATGCTCCCTAGCCCTGCTAATGGGGCAGCATTTCCTCTGGCCTCCCTGTGTTCATGGCTGTAGGGGAATGGTTTGGAATTCTGCTTCATGTTCTTCCAGATGTCTGCAGCATTGTCTGCCAGACAGGTTCTGCTGCACTCAGGGTCTCCAGCAGCCACTCCATGGACTGGGTAACTGCCCCAGGGAATACACAAGAACTCAAAATTCTGGAATATATGAACACTGGATATGAAAACAATCTAGAATTGCTTCCAACATGCCCTGAAGTACTAGACTTTTGCTTTTAACAAAATGCTAGACTTTTGCTTTTAACAATCTCTTCAATAACCATTTTACTCAAAAATGTCTTTCTCTGCCAGAATTGGGGGTGTGTGTGTGTGTTGTAGCTTACCTCGTAACCACTAAGAAATGCAAGTTTATGCTTGATAAGATTGTTTACAGTTCTGCTGTTCACATAACAGCTGCAGCAACAGGCAGAACCAGAATTAGAGCTCTTACTTCATCCCCTAATTGGCAAGCTTCTACCTAGGTAAGCCATACCTCTTAAAATATTCTGGATTTTCATGCTTTTCTTTTCTATTTTTGGTGTTTACATATTAAACGGAGTTGTCAAATGTTTGTTATAGCTTCTTGGAAGCAGAATACATAATGCAGTTGCAAAGGTTGCTTACAGGTAACTCCATAATAGTATTTGTCTTGGACTGCTTTCTTGGCATATCCCTGTCCCCAGCCTTCTATTTTCAGTATTTCTTTACATTAGAGTTATGAAAGGGTGGGCATGTCCTACTTTTATCAGTAACATAGTAAGAGAGGAATAGATGTCTAATTGAAATTATAAAGTTGCGCGAAAGCCAAAGATATAAATAAATTCACAAGGGATTTGCATATAAATCTTAACTCTGCTTTGTTTCTCTGTGTGTCGCTTCTTCCATCTGCTCCTTTATGGCTCTTGGCTATGTATCCAGACCTACCCAGTCCTACTTGTTAATATTATCTACCCTTACTTTCTTTGTTCTTCTCCTCTTTGATCATTTTCCATGGTTGTATATCTAGAAATGTTTATTCTTTTCCTCCTATTTTTAGTTCATAAACAAACAGCTAAACAAAGATAGTAAGAACATTCCTCAGAATGTTTACAGGCTTTTTCATAGTTAAGCCCCAAATATAATGTTTTCACTAATCATATATTGACCCTAATTAAAATAAGTTTTGAAAGTGTACTGTAAATTCATTCATTCTATACGAGTTCATACTGTAAAAAAAAAGTAAACGTTCAATAAGTATACATTCTTACATAACAAAATCCTTAGCAGTTTCATTTCCATCATGCACAAAGAACCTCATTAATTCTGGTTTCTACTAGTTACATGAATTTGTCTCATTTGCAACAAAACTAAACAAAATGTATTACATTTTGTGCCAATCAAAAAATCTTCCATGGAGAAGGACAGTTTTGTGGGTTGGGTGTGTGGCTGCTGATAGCAGTACTATCAAAGTGTATTCCAGCTAAATTTACCTAGTTTTTCATTTCCTTACTCTTATTTATTGTTATTAGCAAGACATGACACTTCATCACACTTGAGCAAGCCCCATAAAATCACTGGAAGATAAGAAAGACAAAATGAAGACTTGACAAACATGGTCAGCCAATCTTGATGGGAAGAACAAACATCTCCTGCTTAAGTCTTCCAGTACAGTGCTGGAGGAATTTATTTTTTAGTGTCTTGCTCATGTTAATGCTTTTCAAGCATTAAGCTTCTGTCTGTAGTGTAGTCAGACCAATCTCTTGTATTGCAATAGTCCAATAAAGAATATGGTTAAAAGTACAGAAAACTCTGTAAATAGTAACCCAAGTAGTCTGAAAGGTAGAAGAAACCAGTCCTCATATAGTAGTGGCAGAACTGATTTTAGTTTCTAGCTGTAATCCAAATAGCTTCAGATCTATACAGTTCCGCTTTGTGATATAAATGCAACAGCAGCTTTATTGGTAACTTGGTGGTGACTCATTCAGACTGTGCTAGCTTTAGGGCACATACAGGCTTTAGAAGGGATTCTTGTCCACATTCAGACAAGAAGGATCTTCAAATCCTGAAAAGTGATTGTGGATACAAATCAGGAGCATTTAACCCAAAGTTCAGATGAAACATTAAACTTTCTTTCTCAATAGTTGTATGAAACGTTGACATGTAATTGTAATGTAAATTTATTTAGGAATTTTATCCATTATGAAAATCTTTTATGTATTTACAAAAATATTTTATTTACTTTATATAGGCTTGTACAAGTCTGCATATGCTGTTTATCAAATGTACTACTTATTATTTTACAGCACTGTGAACAGGAGCTATTTTTTCCCAGCACACTTGAATCTTCATTTACAGGCACCACTTTGAGGCAGATGTATTCTGGAGTGGACTTCTGACACTTTGTAAACCTGGTCTTTTGTTCTTTCAGACATGTTGTCTATTGTAGAAATAGTTCTTTAAAGAATAGTTCCTTAATTCATCAAAAAGCAAACACCCCATTGCTTCATATAAGAAACAAAGAATTTATCACAAGAGAATCTTCAATTGCTCTAGTACTTAGCCAGATTTTAATTAGTGATTAATTTATAGGAGCCTTCTTAACTCCAGATTCCTAAGAATTGTCCTATCAGTTCTAATGTAAGCGCCCTAACAGGATGCACCTTAAAGCTACTTCACACTGGACACCAAACTCCTAGTGTGGACATAGCCACAGTGCTGCCTGGATCCATCTGTAGTGACCTAAAAGTGTCAATGACCACATTCTAGAATAGTAGTGTACCAACCTGAAATGTTTCCTACTTGGTTGGTGAGAGCCCCTCAGGTACCACCAAGCTTATTTCATTTTGCCCAGGTCCCCTCTAAGAGCAATTTTTTTTCCTTTAATATTTTCTAATATAGGAATGGCAGAATTTTACTAGATGTGTATTTGACAGATTGATACCAGAAACTCTAACCAACTTCAAATTTTAAGAAGGTGAAAAACTATTTTTATCCACAGTGGGCAGAGAGGCTGTTAGTACTTTCCCCAAAAGACAGGATGCAAAAAGGATGGAGCAAGTCCAAATTTGAACTTCTTATATGGGAATGTAAAGGTAGGCAATGATCAGAGTAAGCCAGGAAAAAAACAAGCTCCTTGTTATCTGTGAGGCAGTAAAAGCAAAATATTAACAATAATTTTAACAGAATTGGAAGGGGGTGACAGAAAGCTGCATTGTTCCTGGTGCCTGTTCTGTTTTCCTCCAACTGCATGGACAGCATAGGCAACATGGGCATGCGCTGGGGCCATTGGGAAGACAGACCCTGCTCCAGGAAGTGCACGGTGGAGGGAAGGAGCAGCAGCTCCAGAAGACAGCGAGGATGGAGAGTATGATTACTGAACTGTTGGAAATGTGCCTTTTTCTTCCCTGGAGTATAAGCAAAATCCTATCAAAACGGCAGTTTAAACTGTACCAGCTAATCTTACCCACTAACCCAGGCCAGGCCCCTTGGCCAGCCCTGCCCAAACCTGTCCACCATCCCGGCCGTACCTACACCTGCACAGCTTCCATCGCGCATCCCGCACCCTATATCCCGCACCCGTCACCCCACAGTCTGCACCTCTCATCCCGCACCCCACAACCCTCTATCCCGCACGTCTCAACCTGCATCCCGCACCCCGCACTCTGCATCCCACATCACTCATCCCCCATCCTGCACCCTGCATCCCACACCCTGCACCCTGCCATCCCTCACCCGGCACCCCGCACTCTGCATCCCGCACCCTGCCATTCCCTTACCCCTTACCCCGCATCCCTTACCCCGCACCCTGCATCCCGCACCTCGCACCCCGTACCCTGCCATCCCGCATCCCGCACCCCGTACCCTGCCATCCCGCATCCCGCACCCTGCCATCCCGCATCCCGCACCCTGCCATCCCGCTTTCCTTACCCCACACCCCGCAC
>VYZT01016454.1:173301-243982 GCA_013400735.1 Pomatostomus ruficeps
GCGGCCCCGCCCCGCCGCAGCCCCTCGGGCGGGCGCGCGCAGGAACATGGCCGGGCAGGACGGGAGCAGCGCTGGAGGCCGCGGCGTTGTGGTAAATGCGGAGCGCGGCCCGGCCTGCCAGAGGTCCCTCCCCGGTCCCCGGCCCCGCTTCCCCGCTGCCCCCCGGCGCTTTGTGCTGAACCCCCGCGCCCTCCCCTTCCCTTGCCCCGCTCGCTCCGTGCCCCCGGCCGGCGCTTGGGCCGCGTCCCCTCAGCCTGCGCCGCTTCCGCCACGCCCGCCGGCCCCGGCCCCTCTGCGGCTGCCGGAGGGGGACGGGCGTGTTGTTCGGCGCCGCGCTTTAGGCTTCCGCCGTGAAAACACGGTCCCGAATCGCCCCGAGTGGCTCCTGTGGCCGTGGCTGCGCTTCCCCAGGCTCCTTGGGTAACGGGGATGAGGATCCCCGGGGATCCCGGGGTGTCTTTCTCCAGTCGGAAGTCTGAGGGGCCACTGGGGGTCTGCGGGCGCCGTGAAACCCCGTTGGGCTGCTCGTGCTCTGCTGGGGTGGGAACCAGCCCGAACTTTGACAGTGCGTTCGGAGTGCCTGTAGGGATGTATAAGTGATGCAAAAATGAATGAATGTGAGCCTTATTCTGATAGACACACCAGATTCTCCTGTGAAGCAAATGCCATCATTGCCACCACCTTAGGTATGTTCTTATTTTAATGTGGCATTAGGATTTTAACAGAAAATTCGCAAGTCAGCTGCCCAGATCATGGCCCAGAGCCCTCTGTGTAGGCAGCCGTCACACTCTGTCCACTCAAACGTCCCGTCCATCCCCCTTCCAAAGGACCCGTCTCTGTATGTTCGAGCGCAGTCTGAAAATGCCACACATCAAGCACCTCTCCTGACACCTGTGTAATAAATGGAATTCCTAAAGTGGGTGACTGTATACCACCAAAGCAACATGAGGTTATTGCAAAGGAGGACATGAATGTACATAACCATGTTCTGCTGCACTGGTTTAATTTTTTCTGCTCAACTCCCCAAAAACCCAACCAGCAGTAAGTCCAGTGCAGCATCACTTAAGTTGCAAAAGCTGGACTTTCCTTCATGCTGGCCTGGAGCTGAGGGCTGTGCTCAAACCTCACCCGTGCTCACTTTGCCAGACAAGAAAACTAGGTGTTGCAATTGAATGTCTTTAGCGTCTCTCTCAGGCCTCAAGGGAATACTTTTGGATGTTGCCATGTATTTGTATTCCTTTTGGTATCCGTTCATATCAACTTTTTAAAAACATACTGGAGAACGTCTTCTGGGCTATTCAAACGTGCAAAGCCTGAACTTTAAAAGTAGGTCTTTCTTTCACTGTAGGACTTTTTTTACACACAAGCATGCTGATGTATTTAGTATATATATTTACTTATCCAGTTGAATACTACTCCTTTTCTGAAACAATCAGAATTTTTTCCTTCATATTTTCAAGGGCTTTTTTAATTCTCAAACAGAACGATCATAAGAATTTACACTTACTTGAAAATTGTCTCATAGCATAACACTGTGAATAGCTTTAGGGTAAATGAGAATTTCTAAGCCTTGTTGTTGGGAAGTGCCTTTTTAAAAGAAAGAAGAGTATGAAATAGGCTTATAATATCAGACAAATAATTAATTTGAAAGTACATGTGAATTTCATCTTATTTGTTAAATGCCAGCAAGCACTTGTAAACAAGAACTTGAATATTATTGCAGAATTATGCCATTTATGCTCTGCTATTCAAGACAACCAGAAGGACAAATGCGAGAATCAAACTTTCATCCTGATCCTATTTCATAGAGGACTTGCTGTAACCTAACTAAAAGTTATTGTTTTGTGTGAATTCTGAAGCAATTTCTATCCATTTAATTTGATCTTCTCCATCACACTAAAACCACGCAATTTGACGGGAATGCAGGAGTAAGCAACACTGACAGGGATTGCTAGTGGGTGTTTGCAATAGTTAATGAAATTGTTTCAGTTTGCATTAAAATGCTGTTGAACACAGTTCTCATTGCTACAAAATGCTTAAAAAGTTTCAGCCCCCCCATGCACTGAAAAAGTAGGTGGGAAAATAGTCTTTCCAGACCGACAGCAGCAGTGTTTCTGGAGCAAGATTTGTCTCTAATTAAAAACCTCGCCAAGGAGGATATTTATAATCTCCTGTTTCTGTGGAAATGAGGAACACAACTAAATAACTTTTTTTTCTTTGGTGTAGTTTTCAAGGCTTGTGTAAGTCAGGGGAAAAGCTTTCATTGATTCCAGTGATCTCCCAGTCATGCCCTTCATGAGCAAATGTTCAGTAACAGTCGCCAACAAATAACTTATTTTGATGCAGAAATTTTTGGGTGAATTTAAGAAAACATGCCAGTCAAGCTGTCTGTAGCAGTCAGAATGAACGAATATGCAAAAAAAGCCCCCAAGCGACCCAAAATCCACAAGACGGAACATGGTTTCAGTATAGCATGAGGCAGGGCCATGTCTGAGTTAAGGAAGAGCAGATGTGGAGGAACAGCTCAACATCAAACGTGTTATCTTAGCCAAAATATTTGTGTGAAACAGTTTATTGCTCTACCGTAAAATGGTAAGCAGAGGTTAGTTTCAGTGATGGTCCTTTAGAGACTATCTGAGGCAAAAATGCCATTAAGACATGCACTGCACAAAGGCAAGTTTATCACCATTTCTCTTTTTACTCAAGATTCCTGCAGCCGAGCTGTAGAAAGATGATGTGATACTTGAGGAATATGACTGTAAAGAAAACCTATTAGGTGTCACTTTTTATCCTGAACCAGTATTGAAGCTAAGCTTTGTAACAATTTCAAGTTTCGCCTTGTGAAACTGCATGTCTTGTCTCTCATAAGGAATAGGGACAATTTTTGTTTTGGAGTTTTTTTATTTTTGTGCTGCTGACTTTGCATTTCATAGCTTTCTGAAGCCTTCAACTGTTGGCTAATTTTTGACCTTCTTAATCTCTACTACCATTGTATGCTGCGAGATCTAATCTTTGTATTCTGATACTTACAAAACCAATGTATATTAAGTTTGTAAAAGATTTTTTCTGCAAATATATGGATTTATAGACTAGTTTGATAGTGAGGTGAGATGCAAACGTTGTAATCACCTTGATAACGTCTAAATTAAGAACCTCACCTTTGGCAAGAAGTACAGTTTTTCACTGTATCATCCATGAACCACATAAATTATTCTCCATATGTGCTGTATCATCTTTAGAATACTTATCTGCTTGCTTATTTATTTATGACTTTTAAATCATTCTAAACTAGAAATGTACAATTTTAATAGAGAATTTTATGACTTTTAATTCCACTGTCTGATTCTCCCATTGGAGAATCCCTTCCTACCAGCAATATTATATTTGCACTTTGAGTTTGAAAGTACTTAGAAACTTACTTTTGCCACTAGTTTAGTATTAAATACTTCCTTTGTTTATCTAGTTGTTTGTAATTTCAGGTGAAACTTCCCACATTCTGTGGGGAAAAAAACTGTAGCATTTGATTTCTGAGATATACTGAGAAGCAAAATAACTAATGGGAAAAGCAAAATAGTAAATTGTAACTGGAAGAAAGTATGACATGCGATCAATTCATCCCATAGAGTGTACTAGAATGCTGATTTTGTATCAGTTACATAACATCAAACACCACAAAGTTTTCTTGACAGTATGATTTGATATTCAGATTTCAGACAATTGGCCTGGATACAGCCTGGATTTGTTCACTTATCCTCAGCACTACTATGGAGATCTGGAATACGTGCTCATACCTCACGGCATTATTGTTGACAGGTATGTGTAATGTTACTAAATAAATGGTTTGGTCAGTAGTATTATCCTTTTTTATAAAGGCTGTCATCCATATGCAGTGTGTGTATAATTTTTGTCCTAAAATATTATAAATTAAAAACATGGATATTTTTATTTAGAAATGTAAATTAGTACATTTTTGTCCATGCTGGAGTTCCTACACTTTTAATATACAAAGTGGTCTTTGAAATTCTTGGAAATTTCAGCTCCAAACAATCTGAGGAACAATATAAAAACCAAAAATTTATCAAAGAAATGTTTCTTAATGAGAGATTTTCTCCATTATTCTCAGACTTGATAAAAGATGATAAAAGACTATTTTATTAATCTTCAATAAAGTAATTGTTCCTCATTTGTAGAACACCAAAAGAAATTATATATTTCAAATCAGATGAGATGACCTAATATTTCTAATATCTTCTATTTCTCAAATCAAAAATATGCTAATTATTGCTATATGGAATTTACTAGAGAATTAAAAAAACAAAGATGTAGAAATGAAGCAACAGCTGTTTCTCATACCTAGTATATTATCTTCAGTCTAGAGCTTATTCTTCTCTGCTCCATACATAGATTTCACTAAAATTCAATCAATGTGTTTAGGTAGTGGCAAATTGATTTCTGTATTACAGTTGGTAGAGAAAGAAAAAAACAGCCAAACCTGAAAAATGTAATAATGAAAGACATGGGATAAATTATAGGATTATTTAATAAATTGTATCCTGCCAACAAGTCCACTCTTATTGAAACTACTAATCTAACTCAGAGAGCTATCAAAGAATTTTCCAGTTTGTTTACGGAATATGATGCACTGAGCTGTTTTTCCTCAAAATATCAAAGGACATTGTTAAGTTTTCTGTTGATACTGCATTACATCTAGAAGTGACCCAGAACACTATTGTAGGTCTAGATATGCTATTCTTGAGGTTAATAATTATTATTTACATTTATTGTTAAGATTCATATTTATTACTTTTATCTCGAAAATGTATGTAGCACTGAATGGCAGAAATGTGTATCTTTTGTTTCCAATCATCTGCCATATTGTGTTTGCAGTGCAGAACTTTCAAAGAGAAATAGGTTTGCTTGGGAACCCCACAGTTCCGGGTTCTTTGGAGCATTTGCTTGATTATTTGCTTGTGTGTGACTTTGAACAAGTCATTGAAGCTCTTTGCACTCTTCACTTCTGCTGTATAAAACAGTGGGCCATACAAAATAGTAATAATATGCACTCTTTGTAAGCTTTTGACTGATGCTTTATTTCTTTCTAGTATTTATGTATGTTTTTATTAAAATTGTAGCATCTTCCAAAGCCAATCATTGGGAAATATTTCAAATAATTCTCTTACCTATCTTTATATGTTGTTCTTGTGCAGTAACTAACAAAAGTTAGGGATTTGTACAGGTATATTTTACACTGATAATTCCTGTGAGGTAAAATGGAAGGCTAGCTCACATTCCTTTCTCTCAAGTCTGATAAATTTATGAGCCCAGCATATGCTGAGATGTGTAGCTCCCATTTGTGTAGCTGGGGAATTGATGCATTTAGGGTTAAGCAGATTCAAGTGCTTTGCATCACACATCCATCACTCTGCATCTGCCTTCTGGGAGCTGGATCCAAACCCAGTCAAGCACTGGAATGGACTGTCCCAGAAAGTGGTAGAGGCCCCATTCCTGGAGGTTTTTAAGAAATTACTGGACATGGCACTTACTATTATGGTCTCGCTGACATTGTGGCGATCAAAGGGTGGACTCGATGATCATGAAGGTCTTTTCCAACCTAAATGACTCTGTGATTCTGTGAAGTCAAGATACTTAAGCTGTGTCAATCAAGCTTTACACTCCCCGTAGTGTTTGTTTGTAAAGCATACCATGAACTTAGAGCATCTGCATCTGATGGTATTTTATCCGTAATTTTTTTTGCCTAGGACAGAACGACTGGCCAAAGATATTATGCAAGACATTGGTTACAATGATATTGTGGTTCTCTGTGTCCTCAAAGGTGGCTACAAGTTCTGTGCTGATCTAGTGGAGCACATTAAAAATCTTAGCAGAAATTCGGAAAGGTTCATCTCCATGAAAGTCGATTTTGTTAGACTGAAAAGTTACCACGTAAGTCAACAACTCATTTATGTAGATTCTAGTTGAATGTTGTAATAAATAGTTAACTTTTGCATATGAGATCCCCACCTCCAATTATAAGAAAAACGGTGTGAAAAATATTTTTGTTTGAAAAACCTGTGAGATTTTCTTTAAAAACTCATATCCCTTATATTTTGTGGATAGTATGAATGAGGATATGAAGCATCCGTGAGCTCTATTGTTTTATTTAGTCTGTCTTTTACTTCTGGACAGAGAAGTGTTCAAATTTCGTTCATGTAAAATGTCAGCATCTTGTTTGTTCTCAAAATCCTCAGCAGTTCTGTCAAGTTCATTTCATGTTACTGTATTTTCCACCCCCACATAGTTTGGCATAACTGCAAGGTCATAAATCTATGCTTTCTTCTTAATGTTTAATGCTAAGTAAATGAAATGCTTTCATCTTCATAGCATGCAATTTACATAGTGGCAAAATATACCACCAGATGATGATAGTGTTCTACAAGAAAATGAAACAAGCCATTGAATCAAATCCAGTGTTGAAGCAATCATCAAGACATTCTGTTATCTTCAGGGGAAATTACGCAATAATAATTCATCTGTGTCAGTGAGGATATGATAGTGAGATGACCGGTCTTTTTTTAGTACCTATAATTACAATTTCTTATTGTATGAACTATAAATTTATATTCTACCTTGTAGTGCATATTTCATTGTGAGGAGCATTTCTATAAGTAAGTTGTAGAAATGTCTGAGGAAGTACACTAAATAAATGAAGTGACAATATGGTGTCTTGCAGAAATGCAACTTACTATGTCCCGTAGTTCCCACAATAACTGTATATTCTTTCCACAGTTTATTGGCTGGCATTTTCTTCTGACTCCAGTGACTATCAAGTTTTCCTAACTTTCACAGATCCAGTCTGACTTTTTTCATTGTGGAAAAAAAGTGAATGACAACCTTTTGTAGCCATTTGGTTAGGATTTGATCCTGGGACTTCTCTTTCAAGAATTATTTAGCTCTATGAAGCACATGTGAAATACTAATACTGTATATTTTCTAGGTATTCAGCAGTATTACAGAAATAATTAATAAATTATAATGTTTGTCTCACATAATGTCACATGGAAATTTTACTCTTTTTTTTGTGTAGTTATGATAGCACTTCAGTAATACTGCTGAGCAAATAGTGGAGTTACTTAAATCGGGTTTTATTTTGCATCTGGCATATAGGTAATGCATGCGCTTTTACTATAGGGTTATCTCTTACCCAGTATGAAGATATCAAAATTTCTTTCCTTAGGGTCAACTCTTATTAGTCATACTAACCCATAACCAAGGAGTGGCAGGAGATGTATACTGCAGAAGTGTGGAAATCTTCACATCTTTAGCTTAGGACATAATGAAAAACATGTTATATCAAGCTGAAACAGCACTAAGAATTTTATTATGCAAGGGTGCAATCACCAGTACTAAGTCCTAGATGATCTTAGCATTTAGTGGCTGTGCATATTTTGGGTCCTAGCCTCATGCCGTATCAGAAAGGTTGCACCTTCCCAAGAACTAGTATTTGCATCTGGTTTTTGGTTTTTGAAAACATATTATTTTTTTCTTATATGTACTTCCAAACAGGTGTCATGTATTTAGAGACTGAAGCTGTCTTTGATTTAGTGCTTGTATCAGCGCTTGATACCTGTCTGGTCTTGAGAAGCTCAATGACACTGCAGTAGAAATTTGAAATTACATTAATATTGGTAGATTCAGTCCGTAAGATATACATACAGGTAATGCTGACTAAAGTACCAGTACCACTACCTGCCGTCCTTTGAATCTTGAGTTCCTGTTGTGTCCTGTGCAATTGCAGGCTTTGGAGAATGTTCCCTTGTCAACGTAGCTGGGCTCAGAACACTTGAGGAACTTGCTGTACCTAGTCCGAGTGACTCATTATCCCAGCCTTATATGAAACTCCCAAATCTCCCATGTTAGTTTATTCTGTAATAACATATCTTTCTCAGTGTTTTACACGTTAATCAGAGGCAATAATTACAGCCTTAGAGATAAGACTCTAAAAATCTTGGAGCATCACCAGTTCCACTCCTTTGCTTTTCTTTGTGTTTTCTGTTCCACTGTCTAGTAAGACTTATTACCGCTCTCTCTTTTTATCCCTTTTTCGTTTTAGAGATGCTGTTCTTCTCACATCATTTATCCTGCTTCCTTTTACTAACTGTTCTCTCTTTCTCTCCTAAAGGGAGTCCTGCTGGTCTCAATATGCTTCCTTCAGATATGTCTCCCTTCCCCCCTCCAGCTGTTTAAATCCAGCAACTAATTTCAGCTCAGACTCATGGGATTTTTGTATTGTCTCATTCCAGCTTCAATATTGAAAGGTTAGTTGATTTTTAGAGGTTGTTATTCAAAGTGAGATTTCTTGGTTTAAGAGGATAGTGAAAATGGGCTGTAATTGTGACCCAGAGTCAGATCTTGGCATCAGTGAAATTACACCTTAATTGCCAAGTATCAGTGGAAAATGCTGTACTTTGATGTTTGGCATACAAACATGATTACAGGAAAAAGAGATGGCAAATATGACCAGTTTTATATGGCTCTTTGTTTTTCAAACCTGTCGTAATATTCCATAATTTAGACTTTAGAATTTATACTTAATTAGTATGTTAGGATCTGCTTTCATATTAAATAGCTGGAAGCTGGGCATGTTTCTTCTTTGTTAGATTTCTTCACACAAACAAATTGATCAAAAAAAAAAAAAGCATAGTACATTTAGATTCTCTGGATATCAATGAGATGAGTGGCTACTTGTACTTCCATAATCAGGATGGTTTTATCTGGTTTGCAAAATATTGGCATATGTGCCTGAACATTTTTACATTTTTGTGAGAAACTTTCCTGTATTTTACAAGGGGCAGATTAAAAGAAGTACCAAGGTGAGAGTTAGAAAGTATGATTTCAGGAATAAACAGATAGGAAGCATCATGTAGATTTAAGGATAAGAGTCAGGAAGTAGGTGGAGAGGAAAATCAGATCCATTTTCCAGATGGAAACGTGAATGACAAGAAACAGCTCTGAGTTTTAAGAGGCAGGGAAGAGAAAACATACACTTTTTTGAATGAACTCAAGAGTAGTGAGGCAAGAAGTATAGTGGGTAGTGCAAGAAGCATTACAATAGTCTTCATGTGAAATATGATGAATTTATAGAAAGACGCATGCCAATTCTAAGATATTGGATTTTAATATAAGTCAGGAACAGTGGAGTTGACTGCAGAGCTTTGAATTTAAAACTGGTTGAATAAAATTTACTATATTCAATTTTTACCATGCTGATTTTTTCCTGAATGATTGTTCCTCCACAGGGAATCAGAATTCTGAAGTTGAAAAGGGGTGAGAGTTTCAGATTTATAGAAGAATTCAAAATTATTTTCAGAAGTACGATATGTTGAAGTCAAATACGAAAAGTAATGGTGGAAGAAATTTAGATGGGGAATGTCATCTAAGGAGAATGTGATCCTAGCAGGAGAGATGGTGAATCCAGAAATTCTGTAATACCTTTGTGATATTGATAACTTTAGGAGATTAAAGAGCTAATTAGGAAGAATCCAGAGAGAAGTATAACAGAGAAATTAGGAAGATGTTTTACTAGGGTGTTTTGAATTAAATGATAGGACTAGACAAGAAAGAATGTTTGAAGATGAACCAAAAGAGAGTGAACAAAAAAATAGAAGTGTGTGGATGTCATGAAGAGAAGGGCTGAATAGGATATGTTTTAGTAAAAAAACATACTATAAGAAGTGTAGCAGAAGAGTAGACTGTTCATAAACAATAATTACAGCTTCTCTTTGTTCAGTGTGGAAGAGACAATTTAGGAGAAGCTGAAAAGGTAAAGGTTGAATTACAGCTTGAGAGAGAAGAGGATGTTCTGACTTAGCAAGTCTAACCCCCTGCTAAGAGATACAACAATATCTCCTTATCTTGTTCCATGGCTATGTCAAATGGGAACTTTAAGTCAAACCTCAATTTTTAAATGGAATTGAAAAAATTAGGAAGAAGTAGAGGAAGTATGCAGACTTTCTTGAGAAGTTCTCAGCAACCTCTCAATAGAAGAGAAGGTAAATGCATATGAATTAAGACTTCTTTAGTGGATAGATGATGGAAGCTGAAAAGAGAAGGAATCATGGTAAGAGTAATTGTTGAAACGGGTGGTTGACTGATGGAAGAGAGGAGAAACACCACATAATTTTATTAGGCAGACCAGTGTGCTTTCTGCATGCTCTGCTACCTGTTCTTGTGAAATATTTAGTATTCCCATATGGTTATCTATAGATATCTATCTAATTCTCCTAATGACTATATTTTGTAAAATAGGTATGATGGTAAAGTTCACGTCTTGGGGAAGGGAAAGTGAATCTTGGTGGCATAACCTTTTTTCACTGAAAACCACGGAGAGGTAAACTAGGAGTGAGATTGTTACTTAAGTCCTTTGTGATTTCTTTGGTTATCTGTGTGGACTAAAGTGGCAGAAGAGCAGCCATCTCTGTTATTTTGAAATGTCATTGTTATAACAAACTGTTATTTTGAATAACTTTGGGACCCACCTGGAGTACTGCATCCGGCTCTGGAGTCCTCTGTACAGCAAAGACATGGATCTCTTGGAGGGGGTCTGGGGGAGGGCTACATGGGTGACCACAGGTCTGGAGCACCTCTCCTGGGAAGACAGACTGATTCCCTTGGGGTTGTTCAGCCTGGAGAAGAGAAGGCTTTGGGGATACCTTAGAGCAGACGGCCAGTACCTCAAAAGGGCCTACAGGAAAGGTGAAGAGGGACATTTACAAGGCCATGGAATGATAGGACAAGGGAAAATGCCTTTAAATTGAAAGAGGATAGGTTTAGACAAGATATAAGGGAGATTTTTTTCTTTATGATGGAGTTGGTGAGGTACTGGAACAGGTTGCCCAGAGATGTGTTTGATGCTGTAAATATGAATGAACTTCAGAGAAAACAGAGGATTATGTGGATTTGGTCAATTCATGTAATTCTTTAAAATGAATACATTATTTATGGTTTCCAGAACATAACTAAAAAAAAAAAAATGTAAAAATGTTACTGCTGAATTGTAATCTATGCACAATGGTTGCATTGAATTCTGTTCACAAACAAATCCATTGATATGATCTGTTTCCTCTTCAGCCTCCAGTTGTTTGAAACATATTTACAACTGTTGGTTATTAGTCTTGGCATAAACAGGACTATTAGTGCTACAAGAATCTGAAAACAAGCAACAAAACAAGCACTGTTTAGTATAAATCTGAATGTTTTTGCTATATGAAGCCATCTCAGTAAATAGTTTTGCTAAATCTCTCTACTGTAGGAGTAAGGAAACAGAGGGATTTTATAATGAGTAAGTTGAAAGCTTGCTAAATGTAATAAAACCATTTATTTTTCTGCCATGCAGGTTTGCTTCTCATATACCAAATGAGTGTACTTAATTCCTAAAAGACTCAACAGCATGAAGCATCAGTCTATAATCAGAGTGGTATAAAATGTACAGTCCTGCTTTTCATAATAACCTATTCTTAGTCAGTATAATTTTACTGTATGTAACTTGGCTTTTTAAAGACCACTATGAACTTTGCATTTAAAACTAATATATTGAAATCCTGATCCTGAAAAAACAAGTAACCTCAAAATGGTTTTATTAATTTAGCAACACAAAAGAAACAACTGTCTTGCTTGCATTTAGTGATTCATGTCTATACCCAGACTCTAGACCAGTATTACAATGATTGTTTATCTCCGTTGCTGTGTCACACAGGAAAACACAACTTACGATCTCCTGAGAAAAGTGTACATCCTGAGATGAAAGAGAATTCACATTAGTTTTTGTACTTACAGGTATTCTCTTGGGTAGTTTGTGAGTTCCCTTTATTTTGCTTCATGTACACAGTTTAGCTGATGACCACATCATCTTCTTGATGCTGAGCAGCCATGGCAGAATTACAAATTGGAGCTTACCTGATAGAATGGATTCCTGTCAACTTTAAAGCCAAATTCTACCATAATTTCACAGGACTGAACTCCAAATTATCTGTGGATTATAAATTTGACATGCAAATAGATAACTTCAGTGTAGGCAAAATGTGGTTTCATCTGAAAATTAGTAATTTGTGTTGTATTTAATTTGGAAGAAGGCTGTATGTGTACTAGACATTCAAAAACTAAAATATACTCTTAACCTTTTTCAGATGTATGTCTTGCAGTCAGCACTGTAGACAGTCAACAACTTTACAGAGACTTTTGCAGCATGATATAGTTTTAGATGCTAATGGGCAGCAGAAACATGACCTAATTTAGTCCATAGAACCTACCAATGTCAAGGATCTAGACCTTAAAGTTGTTCTGAGAAATATGTTCTGTTGATTGTAGATGGTGATGTCAGAGAGATGTCTTATGGGCAAGATAATGATGAGAGATGTGGGAAATCTGCTCCTAGAATTGCCAAAGGGATTTTATCTCTGTGCACTTTCCATGTCCATGAATGGATAAGATGGCATTTACATCCCAAAGTAGTAGTATCTTCTTGAATGAAAGTTCCGTGAGATGCTCAAACCTGCTAAAACAAGTGAATAAAAGGTCTTTTACAGCTGCAAGCCAAAGACGCCCAAATCTTAAGAAAGCATTGATGCTCTCTCTGTATCTCTTATGCTTCTGTTATTTTCTGAAGCTTAGTAAAACCTGAGATGGTTAAGAAGGTCATGAACAATGGAAACACATCATATTTTTTGTGAATTGAATGTTTGGAGATGCTACAATTCACAGTTCTCCAAACTGTGTCCAAATGTTCCTTTTTAATGTGTTAAGATTTGTTTAAAAATAGAATATTTTTCATGAAAGAAACAAAAAACCACATCAACATGCGACAGTTCTTACTGCAAAATATCAGCCCCAGAGACACTCAAACTTTTCAAAGAAACAGCCGAAAATGCGTTGGTAATGGAAGTCACCCCAAAAGCTTATTCTTGCAGCTAGCTGATGAACTTTTAAAAGAAATTCACAAAAATGTAATGAGAAGAATGAGAGTCTCCTTGGTTAAATTATGGGTGGTGTTATGAGAATAGCGACACAATTCAGGCACTTTGCGAGTAAACGCTCCCACCAGATTAATCTGTCCATCAGGTACAGACAGTGGCTTGGTGTGACAACTCAGACACTGGAGGTGGGTCTCTTCTCTGATTGCACCTACACTGGCTGGAACAATGACCATCTCCAGTTCATTCCTCAGGGACTGCAGTGCCCTCCAGCCAGGCACACTGGCCAACTCAGCTGCTTCTGAGCACTCCCTAACCTGTTTCAGCCCAGATAACACCAGATATGACAGACTTGCTATTCGGACTGCATGAGCTTGCTGGATTCGTTTTTAGTGACCCAGATGCATCTCAGTAACCTCTGCCAGAGGGACACTTCCAAGCAGCTGGGAAAAGCTTGTGGGCAGTAACTTCTTTAGTCAGCACAGTTCTTGCTGGAAAAAGGAGTCTGCCCGTAGCCAAGGGATCCTCACTACCATGTGTGCAAACCTCAGGCTCACCCTCAGCTTTACCTGAGAGATGCTTCTCAAAGGTATCAGAAGGAGTGTGGGTATTTCAACACTAGCTATTTTTGTGAACCAGCCTAGTTTTCATAGTGTTCTAAGATAAACTGAAGAAGGCCATGCTATATGCAATAAATGTGGACTTAGAAGTCAGGGTCTTGAAACTTCTTAGGTCTGGAGGCAGATGCTTTCCTTTCACCTACGTGGCATCTACAGCTTCTACAGTGATGGCAAAGTTGTGAGATACGAGAGCTTTAATTCATTTCTCACTCAAATAAAGTGTTCTATTTAAATAAAGCATACAGTATTTTGCTGTTGGACACTACTTAGGGGCTTGGGATGCTACTTCTAATGTAAGTAGGTATTAATTCATGGACATAGTTCAGGAAAGGTCATAATAGGTCTATCATACAGTCAGTTTATCAAGTTTATCTCTAATGTAGAACTTACTCGTAGAGGATGATCTTTGCGACTGTATGCATCAGATAACACACCTACACATCACTTGAATATGTTAGCACCATCTGAATTCTTAGTGATTTTTTTAAAGTATGAGTAAGTGTTTCAGTGACTCACGTATGAAAGATTTGGGGGAACCAAACAGCGCAGCTGAGGGAGAACTGAGTAGGAAGCGGCCTCATTGCCATGGGGACAGAACAAGAGCAGATGTGGCAGTGAAGGCAGAGTGATACTGAGCTGTCCTACAGCTTTTCAGAAATATCCAAGTATTGTTTTAAAGCATTTATGGGGCATATTAAAGCAAGTAACTACATGCTTTTTCAAGATACTTCTAATTTTTTTCTGTTGTTTCCAGCTTAGGTATTGCCTTCCTTCATACTGATATATGATTTTTAAATATGGAATTATTTTTTTTAAATTAAAAAAAATAGTTTTCCTATATTGTGAGTTGGTACTGTGTTCTTCTGGATTTCAGATCTAATGTAAACTCCATAGAGGTATTTTCTAATACTTTTTGAGAAATTTATCTCCCCAAGAGTCACATTTTCCTTACAAACTGTAATGTTTTCTTTTGAAAACTGTCTTCTAATTTGAAATAAATATCTTGGATTACAGCATAGGGCACAACTACTGTGTATAAATGGAGTTTTAGATCTGAAATTCTTTTCTCTTAAGGTTTTTTAATATGGTTTTCTCTGGTGAGCTTAAGTCTTTGTATTTTTAAGCAATCCAGGTTCCTGGAACATCTTAACATTTAAAACTGTAGATGTTTTTAAAATTGGTCACTTTTAGAACAGATTCAAAGCATCAAGGGATTTTATTAGAAGTGTCCAACTGTTCATCTTCTCAAAGAAATAGATTTCCCTGGATACAATGTTTGTTGTAAAGCTGTGGTTTCTTATAAAGCCTAAAAAATTGAAGTTTAGTTTTAGTAAAGTGTTTGGTTTCTTATTCTGCCAAAAATACACTAAGCTACTACTGGCATTTGCAGTAATACTATATGTCATCCTACTTCATGGATTTTGCAGTGACAGGGAGATAGGATCTTATGTGTAAGAAAGGTCCAGAACTTAATGGTTGCTAATCCTGTTGTAAAAATAAGATCTGATGAGTTTGAAAGGACTGTGACATGTTTATGCATTGGAAAAATATCACATTATTTGGACACTAGTCCACTAGTGCCATTCAATATGTGAGTTTTTTATATTAAGATCTAAAATGGGAAAAAATTAATTAAAATAAGCCAGAGGGTTCTGATTTTTCGCAAGGAATTCTATAACTGCCTTTTACTGGCATCTTAAATGCTGTTTCTTAAAACAGGTCATAACATGTGTGGTGTTCATGCAGTGTCACACCCCTTACAGTGGGGTGTAAGGCATAAACCAAAAGGGTTACTCTAAAGGAATATGGCAATAACAGGAACTCCTCTCTAATTGCTGCGCTGGTCTGTGTGACAGATACAAAATTCTTTTCCCTCCTCATTTGACAGACAGAAGTTAAAATATTTAAATAAAGATGGGATACTCTAAAACAACCATTGCAAGAAAATTCACAAAGAGTATGTGTGCTGTTAAAAGTTTCCAAGCAGTCATTAACCAAGGGACTAAACATAGTGGTATGGAAGAGAGTGCTACTGAGTTGTGAGAGTCAATGATACGCTAAGCTCCAGATTGCTGAAAGGGACTAAGCATTTGAGGCTTTTACCAGACTCATCTTCTGTGAATTTGCTTACACCTATTTATCTGTTTTCTCAGCCTGTGGCTATTTGACAAAGTTCAAGATTCTTCTTCTATCTCCTTTTTATCACCAGATCCTAGGAATTAATGATAGTCAGGGTCAGAAGGTTAGCACTTCATGCTTATTCTAGAGAAAGCTGTTTTCTCTTGTGCTTGCAGAATCCCCAAGTGGACAGGGTTTTTAGTACAGAGCTACAAACTCACTATATGATTTTTCACAATGTTCATTTACTTTTCATCATTAATTTACAACACAGTTTAAAAAATGGGGTAAGATCATACATACGGATCTAGTAGTGTCCCAGCTGGCATGCTAAGATCCTCTGTTGAGACTGGGAAACATGACTTCTAGTTCCACTGCTGTAATGGTCATGCATTTAATGCTAAACAATAATTGGGCAAAAGACAGATACTCCAGTTATTGTGGACTTGAATCCAAACTGACATTTTCCTACCCGAGTCCAGTACAGTTGGCCATAGCATGATTGATGACCTCAATAATTTTTGCATTACCATAGCAGAAGGAAGATTTTCCATACACTTTTTGGCTTATGGAGCTGAGGAGGAAAAGCATCCCAAGTCTGCTATTCCAAGAATGTGGGCTGGTATTACGTTATTGTCACAAAAGGTGGACACCCTTAGCAGTACCTCCTGGCAGCCCAGAAGGAGTACCTGAGTAGGATTACAGCAGCTCTGGAGGGCGTGCTTCCTGAATTTTTCTTTTACCTACAAGTTTTAAAATTTGTTTGCTTCTCATCTCTGGAGAAAAATTTTGTGATCTGAACCTTACCTGACGTGACCGAAGAGCCCTGTGTAATTGTTAGTACCTTTTCTCATCCTGGAACATACACAGATTTAATTTCTATGTTTTAAGTGTTATTTTAGAGAATAAAAATAAGATAGAGCACAAGGAAATCTCAAACTACAGTCTGTGAAAGCTAACCTGAGTTTTGAGGATTTATTGTGTTTGTGATATACATGCAATTCAAAACCTTTGTTTTTGATTTCAGTTCTTTTTGATATGTTCTTGATTTCAGTTCTTGCTAATCTTTTTAAGTGTTTGGGTGCTCTTTGTGCCATATGGTTATATGTAATGCTGCAATCTTACTGCCTCATTCTTAAACAAAATAACCTATTTAACAAATGCTAAGCAAGTATATAAAATTTAATTGCTATATCAGAAATTTTAAAATGAAATAATTTATTGTTTATAATCCTTGTTAGCCAAGTTAACTGATCTGAATTCTACTTCAATTTATCACGGTTTGGCCCTTTTTTAAGACACCTTACCTTTCTTGGATTAAATACAGAGATGGCATGCAGGAGTTCTGGTACACAAAAAGTTACTAAATGTCTGAACAGATGATTGCAAACAATTCCATTTATTAAGTTTAATAACTTACTCTTTCCCAGAGTGATGTTTAAGCTGAATGACCTGCCTTGCTTTTACAGTAGGGAAGAAACATACCCAGGTGTTACCAGAGGTCAGCTGATAAAGAGTATCTTGCTGTCAATAAGTTTGTTGTTTGTCTTTCTCTGTCCAAAGCCAACTTCCTCATTGCAAAACTCTGGCCTTCCCTGAAACTGGATAGACTAGCCTGAATTTGAAGCAGTTCCAAACCTGAGCGGTGGAGCTTTTAGTTAAGGAATAACAACAGGGAAGAAATAGAATAAAAAAATAATTAAATCTTCAAATAAGTTATACTGTAGATCTAGCCCTACAGAAGTAAAATATGTCTTACACTGTAGTAACTAGAACTCTGCTAGATACCCACCTACACCAGTTTAAAATTTGCTGTCATCTGTTATCCTGGCAATAGCAGTAAGGCCAATCTCAGTGCAGCACAGTCGGTGGTGTGGTCAGCTCGGGAAGGCAGCTGTAAAGCTTTCAGGGATGTACAAAGCTGTCAATGCTTCAGTGCACACGTACCTGTGCTTTCCTGTGGGAAAGGGGATGTTCTGGCCGTGGGTGTGTGCCAGTTTACTGGGTTCGATTCCCAGTTGGCTCAGCATTGTTGGATTGTTTGCAAGGTATTCAAGGCACCTCTTAAAAATATATCAGTGACCTGGCATTCGACTGTTTTGAATGTGGGTGTACCCCGGAGGTTGCAGTCTGGCCTTTGGTATACATTTGATTCTGGGGAAGGGAAGGCAAACTTTCCAGTCTTTACTGGGAAGTGATCCATATCATTCCCACTCATTTGCACAAGTCTCAGCTTAACAGTACTTACTGGTTGCCCTCTGAATGCTGCTACTTAAGCCTGGATAGTCCTTTTAGCTGCCTGCCATGAAAACTGTGGGAGCTCATGTTCTCCACCCTTGAGGTCTTTTGGTCTTAGCTGTTGTTCTTGAGAGAAGAAGTCCAAAATTGTATTGATTCAAGTGTATGTTGCTTCTAAGTACAGCATCTGATGTATTACCACTCAGCTTCTGCTGATTCAGTGAGGATATTTCATAGCCTATACTTTATATATCACTTTGACTTTACCATTTAGCCAGAATAGGCTAACAGATCATGTAGATGCCATGCTGACTCTTCCCCAACCAACATATTCATATTTTGAAGTATTTCTCAGAGGCAGGTTGCAAAGCAATTTAGTTTCATACTAGGATCCAAGGGACAACTGAATGGTCTGTCACTGACTTCTTTTTGGTCAAAGCCTTCCTGGAAAACCCAGTTGTAGGAGATGGAATGATGGTGTGAAGGGAAAGAGCTGTCCTAATGGGAATTCTCAGGTTGGAGGATCTGCTGTATCATCCAAGGGGACAAAAGCAGCATAGAAGGGGCCTGATGGTCACATTCTTCTTTGTTTCCCTGATGAATTTTGGGAGAAAAAGGTAACCACATTTTTTAAAAGAAATTCCATTTGAACTTTGCAGACTGTAGTAATTAGATGTGTGATAATGACCTTGTGTCCATATTTCATAATTTAGCTATACATTTAAACTGTTCTGTTAAAGCTACTTTTTTGCCATGATTAAAGAATCTTTGTTTCACTAAGCCCAGTATTAATGTATTCCAGATTCTGTTTCTTCAGAAGAGTAACAGATGTTCACAGTTTGGTGCAATTTTCAGATGAGCAATGCTGTTTATAATGAATTTTCCTGAGACCACCCAACTCATTTCACTTGTAACTTGAACTATGTCCAAGTGTTGATCTCAGGAGATGTAAAAGAGATGTAATAATTCTGTGCCCCACCCATTTCAAAACACATGACTTAGTATAGATGGAATTTAAATATGTATACTTTCAATCTACATAGAAAGCAGAAGTTTTATCTTGTATGCCATGAAATAGGGTGCTGGAAATAACATTCTTGCTTTAATTCATCAAGTATTCCCAGAATTAAATAAAATTATAAAACAAAGATGAACAAGTGAAAAACCAGAGCACAGCAATTAAAATCAAAGAAATTGAGATTTATACTGGAAAATGCAGATTTATTGAGCACAGAAAAAAAAAAGAAATGTGTTATTAAATGTAGTTTGGTATGAGGTATGGGGATGTGACACAATGCATCACGCCTTGTCAGAAACAGCTGCAATAAATTTTCTGCTGCATTAACCAAAACATAGTGTGGTTTAGGTCTCTCTATCTGAGCCAATATATTTAGTGTCAAATTAGAGGGAAAAAAAAAAAAGAGTTGATAGGGTTTAGGGATTTTAGAAAGCGAGTATTGAGGAACTTTGTGCGACAGAAAGTGAAGCTTCAATTCATATTTCTGCATTTAGAAGAAATCTCAGAGACTCAATTATATCTGTTGGAACGACTCCCAAGGGAAGAAAGAAGCTCTGAATGACTTGAGACTATGGAAGTTAAACAAACAGTTCTGCATTGACATTAATTGGTACTGAATGAAACAGGTTTTCTTCTTTCCTGACATTCATTGTACTTTAGACTTAACATTTAGTGCTGTGTTATTTTGAGATTATAAACTGAGAACTCAGAAAAATGCACTGAGAGGTTCCTATGGCAACCATAGTGTGCAAATTATCTATGTGAACATTATGATCAGGGTAATGTCACACCATGGTATTGAGCCTTGCCGTTTGGCAGGTATGTATTTTACAACAGGAGTTAAGGGATGAATGTAGATAGTTATAAATGGCATTAAAATCAATGATCTGAATTTATTTTTTTCTTAGCAAGAGAATTGCTCCCCAGTATGATGCAAGGAATTTCTTTAAAATTTTTGAAAATACCTTGGCTGGAGGGTTCTGAGCTGCATATAGAAAAACCATGTATAAAAAAATATGGTTTTTAGGCACCGTGAATAGTCAGCCTTATCCTCTGACAGCACTCGTTCTCTGGTCAGAACCCCAGGATTTTCATAAATGTGTGCAGTTGTGTCCCAACAGCCCATGTGTGAATGCAGAGATTGACAGGATGCTGTGATCCCCCTGCTCTCAATGGCTTTTGTGTTTGCTTAGCTGCTTGCCAGCAATGAAGATGCTATTTCAGCATCTTCCTTTCAGCTGAAGCCAGAAATACCAAATGCAAAGGAAACAGTGCTGCTGTGAATACTGTTGAAAGAGAGGGGGTTTTTTTTGTGAAAAATAAATAAATTCATTAATCATTGCACCTCACTGTTATCTTTTTTCTTTTTCAGCTAGCAACTAAGGGCAAACTGCCTCTTCAGTAATTCTTGTGTGCTGGTTGCTAATGAAATTCTACACTTTATCATTTAGAAATGAAAAAATATTTGGTCAGTGCCTTGGTTACACGTGCTGTGGTAGATATTAGAAACAACCTGCTTTTTATAGTCTTATAATAGTCTTGACTTGAATACATCCCTGACTTCTGAAGAGTGACCTGTCTTGCTTTACAACAAAAGACTTATGCATTTAAACCTGAACTTAAAATCTTCTGAATCTCCACTTTTTATTTAGTTTTAAAATAATCTTCTGAGGAAATCAGTTACTTGCTTTGTTGTTGTTTGGGGTTTTTTTCTGTTTTTCTTAACAAAAGTAAAAGAAATATTGCAACTTATCTTCAAAAAGGTATGGGATGTAACCTTCATTGCTGCTCTAGCTGTTTCCCAGGAAACGGATCAGAGCAGCATGAAATTTATCTAAAGCTTCCCAGATCCGGTGCAGAAAAAGTGAAGGCAGGGCTAAAAACTGTCTTTTAAAGCACTGACTGCTAAGGAGCTCTTACAAAGCTTAGGGGTGAGAGGTGTGTGGACAGTGGAGTCTGAGTAAAAGCCAGGGAGCCTTTTGGTGGGTCTGCAGAATGCAAACTTGGAGAAATTCTCATCTGGGCAATTCTACAACCTTCACTTACAGTTACTCAGGAAGGCTGTATTAATTTACACAATGCATTCCCATGAGGGCCACCAATACCTCCTGGGGTTGCCGGGTTGCTTGTGATCAAGTATCTGCAAAGGTGCTTGGAAGTCCCTGAACTTCTCCTCCCTGGGCCGTGAGCAAGGGCAGGTGCAGTTCCATCTGCACAGGGGGCAGCTCTGACCCGCCAAGTGCTGCCTCTGCTTGTCCTGCTATGGCGGGGAAGAAAAAGAGCTACAAACCCCTTAGGCCAGTACATATTACACCTTGTAAGTCCTGATGTGCCACTATTTACCTGTGGAAAAACATTTGACTTCAGAGCACTGGATTTATGAGACAAAAGCAGATTATTCAAGTATTGTGTATCTGTCAGTTGTTTGTGATGATGAAGCTTCCTGGTGTTACCTGTAAACCACAGTTTCACATTGTGGTACTGCAGCTATTATTAAAATTGGACTAATGCTATCTTCCTAGGGGTAGGACGATTAGAGTAGCACGTGTATCAATTTGGCAAGAAACCCACATGAACTATACTTATTTCTGCTCTTGCTTTTTCTGAAAAGTTCGTATAGTCTAGCCATGGCCATGTATTTTTTAATTTGCCACCATCTTTAAAGCCTCTTTTGTCTCCCCTTAAACATAGGGCTTCCACGTGTCTCCCTTATGTGATCTTAATTTTGTGTTCTGTTGATAGTGAATTGGAGCTAGAGCTGGTTGAGAATTTTCCACCAGAAAGAACTTCAACTAGAAACATCTGTAAAACAAATTCATCAAAAAAGAATTTTTACTGATTTTTTCAAAAAAATACCTTTTTTAATAGGAAAACCAAAACATACTAATCTGTTGCATTCAGTTCTACCTGATTTGCCATATTTAAGTAATTGACCTCAAGGATTTTACCTTTGACTCCACTGAAAAATAATAAATAAAGCTCTGGATACTGTTTGGCACACTGAAAATAATTTTGATAGTAAGTGATAAATTTTGCAGAAGTTTTTTCCCTGAAAAAATTGGAGCAAATTCCTCCAAAAAGAGCTGAGATGTAAGCACATTTAGCCTGTGTTTCCAAAAATTGTTCCAAACCAAGAATGTGCTTACAGGTGTTTGGTCAAGTGTTGAGATGCTCCTGTCCTCCCATTTTGAAAGGGATAAATATGTTACTCAACACCTGTCATATTAAGAAATAGCAAGAAAGGGAACACTATTTTAAAAAGAAAGACACAACTTTTTCTAGTCGAATAAAGCCTAGAGTTTGATATTACCTTAAAAACAACCAGGAGATGCAGAAAGTCAAAGGAAGAAGTGAGAGTGTGCTTCTTTTGTACACCAATATTAACAAGCACAGAAAATATTCATAACCAAGTCTAGTAATCAAGATTTTAACAAAGGTAATATGTATATTTTTATTTTATACAGTTATAACCAACTTCAAAGTTTTATCTTTCTTCTTTCAGAATGATCAGTCTATGCAAGATATGCAGATAATGGGAGGAGATGATCTTTCAAAGCTGACTGGCAAGGTTTGTTAATTTTAAATTTAAGAAAGAAAATAAATTCACTAAAAATACTTAAGAAAAGCTATATATTTTTTGTCTGATGCTAATACTGGAATCAAAGATATTTATTCTTCTGTATTAAATTGCTGTGATGCCATTGATTTCAGATTGCAGATACTCAAAAAGGTCAGAATGTGGTCTCTCCATCCTCATGTAGGGATTTCCCAATAGTTACACATGTATCACCAGTGAGATTGTGGGCAAAATTTGTGCTGTAATATTTCCCCTGAGCTTGTTTATGTCATGGAGCCCTGTTTTTTCTGCCTTCCATGGTGCATACAAGCAAACTGCACAGTGCATATCCCTGTTGAATTCAGCATATGAGTTTAATACCATTTTGCCTACTGCACAAAATTCAGTCGTGGAACCTTTCACTCAGAGAATCAAATGGGACTTTTATTTCAGCATCGGGCTGGCTGTATGACTGAATCTGCACTATGCTTGAGCGTTGTGGTAGGGAGAGAGAGCGGTTTGAGGCAGAGAAAAGGCTATTTTCATCCAACCATGGTAATACAAAGCAGTACTTTGAAGAGGACGGAAGGCTGATTTCATTAGGCAAATGGTCTGTGTAGCAAATGGTCAGAAAATGGATTCTTTACTTATGCATTAAGGCAACATAATACTTATCTTGTACTGTATGTGCAGTCACTGTTTTATTAGGTGGTTCTAGACTATACTAGTTTCTTCAAAGCACTCAAATGGAGCACTAGCAAACTCATTTGTTTTGTTATACTATAGCACACAAGAAAAAGAAGAGGAAAAACTTAACTTTAAATATTTCATTAATATTAAATAGGTTTTGATACAACTAGAACTGAAATTTAAAAAGTGCTGTTATACTCAGAATATTTTAGTGATATGTATGCACTCAATTTACACTTCTAAATATTCCTGCCGGATGTTGTTTCCAGGTTACCACTAAAGTGTTAACCATATTCTGGGGAAAAATTAATTAATTTGCTACTTTCTAATATTCAAACACTGGAGTAACCTGTTTTTCTATGATGATTTTGCATATGTTTCTCTACCTCACAGGCAGAACTGGCAGTGCACTTATTCATCTTACTTAACGTTTCTCTTTCCCAGATAGTCCAAACACTTTCTAAACTTCCAGGCCCAGCTCTCCTTCCCCATCTTCCAATCCCAAATTTCCTTGATTAATGGTTGCAGATATTAATATTTTTTTCCAGACATAATATTTACAGTATCACTTGAATTCACTGGACAAAACATTACTTTTTGCAAGACTTTTGTGTATTTATCTGTGTCCATGTGTATGAGAGAGAAGGAAGATTTCACCCTATTTAGTCCTGCTCTCATCAAAAATTAGGTAAATTATTTTCTTACAATGAAAATCCTGGTAATCTTCTTCTCAATGGCATGGCTCTCCTGTTCCCAGGTATGGAATGGGACACAAAATTTGGCTGTTGGAAGGCTAGGAGATATTTTAGGGAGAAGACAGCAGCAACATAGTGTAAGATTGCTGGGCAAGGAGGCCAGGAGCTGGGGTAGGTGTGAGGCGGCTGCTTTGGGAATAGAGGCGGGTGCTGCTCAGGAAGGGAGCCCAGGGCTGGAGGCCGGGCATGGAGGCTGGAGCAGAGCAGGGCGGGAGAGCTGGGGCTGCTGGGGAGCAGGTGCTCAAAGGGCCTGGTTGGCCTTTGTTTGTGTGTGGGGCTGTCTGCGACACAGCTGATGTATGAATAATGAAATAGCATTTTCACTATTACACGTGAGAACAGGGATCCCTGAAGACTTATTTTACTCTTTGAAAAGCTGGAATGCAAAGCTTAGGCTCAAGTGCTCATGCTTACATGTCTAAAGTTGGATATGTGAAGGAGTGGCCTTATGTCCACAGATGCCAACTCCTCCATCTGTTGCTGACTTCAGCAGTTAGTGCAAGAATTCAGCACATTTTACTAATCAGCCATTTGTGGGCTGATTCAGAGCCTCCTACAGGCCATGTAAATCTTTTCTTGAAGTGTTTTTTAGTACTTCTCTTTAGCTGCTGGCTTTTAAAACTGCCGGTTCAGTAACCATCCAACGTCACTGAGTGAATTAGTTGAAGACTTACTCATAAAATTCAACTTCCCTGCTATCGAGCAAGCTGTGTTCTTCCTCTGCCTGCTTGGCGTACTTAGCAAGAAAAGATTGTACTTATATTGAAAAATTAATATACTGAGTTAAATCCCATTAATTTATTGATCATGGAAAGTGTTTCCAAAAGCACCAGCAGGTTTCCAAATTCCAAATTTATATTCCAAACCAGGGTTTGGAATATAAATTCCATTAAGTTTCTGTAAAGTTGAAAAGCGTCAATAAATGTAAACAGTTTTGAAACTTGCAGACTAAAGATTCTGAGATTTTGATGCTGAACTGCCTTTCATTAAGTAATAATACCTTGAACCTCAGTTAGCCTATAATCTGAGTGAAGAACTAAGGCATGTGCATGTTTTGCTGCTTATTGGAAAAACAGATTACTGAGCGAACATGCTGGTATATAATAATGTTTGGGGTTTTTTTGCTGAGAAAGCTTAAAGAAGGCAAAAAAATTTAAAAGCTAATTAAAATGAGGCTGTTAAGGATAAAAGCTCTTCAGAATAGTATCTCCTCTGTACTTCTCTACAATATGCTTTTGTTTATAAAAATATTATAAGCCTGGTAAAAATGTATAATGACTCAAACCACAAAAAGGAGAAATATTATGAGATGTAGCATACAGACCTAAACTGCCCAAATTGTTACCTGAAGAAAATCATCCCCCATTTGAAATTATTCTTCTGTGAAGAAGGTCACTGAAGCAAAAATGAAGTTTCCCATGGCATGAATCATTAATTAAGGTACTTGAAGAATGAATCCTGATATAGCTTAACACTCTAATGCTTTGTAACCATTTCTATCCAGAAAAAAAATATAATTTAAAGATCTCTCCTTTAATCATGTAAGCAGTGAACATAAAGTTTCTCAGTATCTGATTTCATAGTTAAGTAGTTTGTTTTCAATCACTTTAAAGCTGAAATGCTCACTTAGGTAAAATTTATCATTAATGTTTGTAAAGAGGAAAATATTTTGAAATCGGGAGATAGTTAATTACTGTTCAGAAATCTGTTTCACAGCAAGATGGCAATGAAAATGTATGAAGGTGGAGTGAAAGAATAAACAATATAACCCTGCTTACTATCAATATTGTAACCATACTGTGCAATACTGTAAAAATTCCTAACATATTTTTAAGTATTTGTGACAGTAAATTTTAAAGCATCTAGAAGCTTCAATAGGTTCAGCTGTACCAGAGTTGTGAGTATCACTGCCATTTATCTCTTATATTTGTATGTATGTGTATTTTGTCTGAAGAGCTTTGGTGCTGGTTTTGTAGTCCAACGTCTCCACTGACAGGAATCATTCTGTATATCAATTCATACGTAAATATGTCCTGTAACCTTTCAAAAAGCTCCTATACCACTTTGACTTGTCTCCTTGCAAATAAGACAAGTTAGATAAAATTATAAATTTAAAGTTTATATAATTTTGCAATTAAATACTTATTACAGTTGTATATTTGATGTCAAAATTAGATCCATACATTACTGTCATTGTCCCTATTTCTATATAGCATAGGACATGAACAAAAACAATCAATATTAATTTTTAAGTTAATAAGAACTTCAAATTCAAACAGAATAGTTTTACAGTTAGTACTAAACAATTGTGGAGCCAGTGAATTTCTGAAATTCTGTCAATTCTGTCTTATGTTCTTTATGAATTCCCCTTGTTCCTATTAAGTACATCTTGTTGACAGCCAGTGGTTTTGTCATCTTCAGGAAAATGTAGAAGGTAAAGTGATTAAGAAAAAAAAGAAAGTGAATATTTGTGTTTTCTCTGCACTTCATTGTATTAGTTTGAGGACTCTCTCACCACTCTGATAGTCTCCTAAAATTGACTGATCAGCTAATACAAAAAAGAAGTTTCACTCAGAAGAAGATATCCTCCATACAGTACTCCTCACTTCCTTCTGGCAGGATTTGTGCTGTAAATTCTCCAAGCTTCCTTTATATATCTTGCCTAAATCAGTTTATCCACTGTCTACCATTTTCTTGCCCAGCTTGTCATTTCGGAGGATGTTCCAGCAACATAAAGCATTCTCACTTTCTTTTCTTATGCCTCTCATTTAATTCCTATTTTACTGAACCATTTTCTATGCATGTCATAGGCTCCAGCAACAGTTCTGAGAGCTGTTTCTCTATCATTCTCCTAAATATGTTAGCACTTCACTATTTAATAAACCACACATGTGGCAGCTAACACGATGTTTTATTCTCTAGATTAATATACATATTATCCTCACCACTTCAGGTTGGTTTCTCTGAATTCTATTGGTTTTATACTTCAAATTATTCTCTCCATCAGTATTCACTGCCTTGACTAATACTGTGATTTCTTCCCCTATATGCATTCCTTTCCAGAGTAACACCCATATGTTTGCAGAAACAGTAATGCCATTCTCTTTAGAACATTATGTACATAGAGACAATTTAATGGCAATAAAGGTATACAAAATTCACTATACACTTTGGCAATAGTTGTGTCCCCCACTCACCTCAACATCTTACTTTATTCCTATCAGACATGCAGCCTTGCCTTTTCCATCTTTTCGAAGGTTGATTTTATGTGTCTTGAAGCATTGCACATCTTCAGTAGCTCTGCTTAACTGCCATCTTTAGTCACTTCTGCTGTTCTGCATTTTTTGTTAATTAGATTTGATGCTGTCTATTCTTCTGACAGTTGCCATCCTTAATTATTTTTCTGAAGGAAAAGACAATATTTTTTCCTTCTGCAAAGTCAATCACCTTTCTTTACACTGCTTTCTTAGGTAATCTGTTCTACTGTTCATTATTTTCTTTTGTTGTTGTTGTTCTGGAGGAAGGAAAGTATAAAAAAACCTTTACAGCCTTCCTATCGCCTTTTTCACATGGGCTCTGCTCAGCCACTATCTGCCTACATCATATCTGTTCATAATCCTGTTTCACCTATGTCCAGAAAATCCTCATCCAATCCCAGATGATGAGAAGACTGTACTTTTTCATGCAAGTGAGCAAGTGGAGACATGAGTCATTCCTGAATTACCTTTGGATTAATTATGGTAGCTTGTTCTACTTTTTATGCACAACATAAGGATGGATGCTGTGAAGATGGCTGCAGGTGGAACATGAATGTGCGCAGCATTTGACACAATGCTCTAAGAAGAAAGCATCAGATCCTCCATTATGTCCCCCACTTTGTTAACTCTTGGAGATTCTGAACTTGTGTAACATGATTTAAATAGCTGGAGTTTGCATATGTGGACTCTTAACCCATTAACCAATTTGCTCCCATCAGCAGCTGCTACTGACCAAACCAAGTGTCCGAAAAAGTAACATTTTTTAGATATCATATCTGTCCTTCCAAGTAGGCCATAAGATGTGGATGAGCCCAGCAGAAAATATTAAAATCATACATATGTGACCTTTTCTAGAACCCTGTAGAAAGTTCCTACTTAGATGTCTCATTTTACAAAAGTCTTTCATATTATTTTCTGACATTGTGATGAAGTGTTAATATGTGTGGATTTAATTCCTGTGTGCATAACATAAAATGATTTCACTTCTCACAGGAGTCCTTGTAGCTTCTTTTGAACCTCTTCACTGAAACTCGATGCATTTTTCTTTAATTTTTATTTCATTATGATTCTTTAGCTATATGGCATTGTCATAAAATGTCTTATGTAACCAGTGGTACCTGAGGTTCCCCAAATACAATGCTAAGAAAGCAAGTACTGCACGTGTGATGAGCAAACTGATAATCCATTAAAAATTCAGTTTGAAGAATCACATTATCAATTTTTCTATTTCTGATGATATGGAGTACACATGAAAAGGTGTCTTCAGAAAGAATCTAACTGAAAATGCAGACTACTGAATGGAAATTTAACTAGACGGAATGAAAATACACTATATTGTTGCTTTTTATCCCATTACTCCCATAAAACAAAACAAAGAAAGAAACAGAGATTGATTAAAAAGGGATTTTGTGGGGGGAAGGTAGTGGGAGTTTTGTTGAGTTTTTTTTACAAATATGCTTTCACTCATAGAACTGGACAAATAAAAGAACTCACCTTTTCCTGCAACTGTATATTCATGTATACTCTGCAAGCTGGCATAACTAACAATATATTACAAGTACTCCCAAATAGTTTAAGAATAGTTCTATCCATAAAAGAGACAGGAAGGAACTCAGGATATCAATGGGGACTCGATGATAAATGTATTTCCATCAGTCCAAATTTTGCCAATCTTGCTGCATTAAGGTTCATTTTTTCCCTTTCACTTTTGCCTTCCCAGGACAGTTAATTGGCCTGATTACTAACAGAGCTTTGTTTAGAGATTCCTTTATTTTAAGGCCCAAAAGCACCTTATCTGGACTTCTGGCTGATTAGAATGAAAGGTCCCAAATGATAATTTCTTAACCGTACCTACTGTGTGTCTTTTGAACTACCAACCATTTTGATTTAGACACTTGATGGAGAAACCTTCATATATCAGGCATGTTATACCAATAGTCAACTGTCATCACTGCTGAAATGGTGAACCTAATTTTCTTTTCTGAATGTGAACAGTTTTTTGGTTTTTGCTGTTGCCTTTTTTAATACCTTTGCCTACTGGATTGAGCAGTTTGCCATTATCAAATTTATATTGCCATATGGTTGCATATTTGCCTATCATGCAGTCATTACTTAAGCTTCTTCTAGATAAACTAATCCATTGGGAGCCTGCTGTACAATACTGGCATACTGTAGGATGTAAACGAGATAAAGTTTGAAGGTGGAATTAACAACAGGAAATTAATAGTAGGCAACTGATATAGTTCGAAGAAATGAAATTTCAAGCATGCAGATCCTTCTGTTGGTCGGAATAGAATCAGCAAACTTCAAGCTAAGTACAGATGGGAGAAACTCTTAATTTTAACTTAATGTGGTAATCAGACAATTTGGGATAAGAAAAGCGATTGCCCTACATAATCACCTGCCCTATGACCAGAGGGGCAGATAAAAATGTTAAGAATTCCTCTGAGCTAAAATAAGAGAGGAGATTATCAGCTGTGGAACACTGATAAATGAGTTGAAGGGCAGCTGCAGTGGAGGATTATAATGTACTGTAAAGCTAGTATTTTATTCAGTCCATGATTTCAAGTGCATACAGCAGTTCTGAATTTTTGTTCCCAGGCTCAGCTGTTGAAGGTATTTTGTGGTCTCTCTGAGGTTGTGGGCTGAAAGGTCAAAGTTCTTTTGTGAAAAATGTTTCCCCACTGGGAAATGGGCTGTTAATTAAATAAGAGCTATTACTTCCTGCTACAAACCTTATTTCACTCTAAGGTGTTTTTTTCAGGTCTCAAATCATTCTTTTCTCAGTCTTAAGTTCTTTCTGTTCTTTTTTTTTCTATTAAAAAAAAAAGTGTGTGCATGCTATTCTGCTGGTTTTTTTCTGAAACATTTAAGAAGAAAATACCCTCCTTATGTACCTAGCTGATTTTCTTGCTATACATGTGTGGGCTGAGTTTGTCCTCTTAGCTGTAGTATTACATTAAATACAGTTGTTTATTTGATTACTTAAGTATAGTTTCAGCTTTCAAGGAAATATCCCCCTTTCTAAACATGCAGCTTAGATTTTTTACGTTGTTAAAATTTCACATTTTATATTAATTCAAAGACAGTTTTCCTCAAAGTCTTATTCAGTGCTAACTTCAAAGTACTACTTGCATACTATAGCAATTTTCCTTTGAAAACAGTCTTCTGAACAGAACATAAAATCCAAGTCTAGAAAAAAAATTGTTATTCTTTTCCAGGAAGATGAAAAATAGTTTCCATAGCACTTACTACTATCAGGCAAGAGGCATACATGCTCTCATTACTCTGCTTGGTCTTGTTAGCTGGCATTGTTCCATTTATTACTGACCTGTGGGAAGGCAAACAATAGAAATGTATTGACTCAGTGCTGCAGTAGTTTTCATCTTATTGCAAGTCAGGGGTTTTTTTACATGTACTGTAAAAACAACCTACTTTCTTGCAGTGTATAAACTTGTGTGGCTTTAAAAAGCAGTAAATGACAGCTTTTCAATTTTTGCATGTTTTCTGTTCATTATTAAAAAAAATTGAAATTCACAGAGAATTCTCTTTAGCATGAGAGACAAATTCACATGTTATCTGGGGATTATAAATTATTTCTTCTTTATTTTACATAATACTAGTATTGTCCAAAACTGCCTTCTTTTTCCAGATGACCCAAGACGTGCTGCTATGGGCCATTTTTACTACTGTCTAGAAAAGAATATGGAAGTGCAGATTTTATTTTTGTGTATATCCAGCTCACACCACAAATATTATTTCTGCTCAGTTCAAATGTTCATGTGCAGAGCTGCAAGTTGTGTGTGCCCTGATCACTCAAAACTGTAGAATTTTAAACTTCATGGCACCCCTTTGCATTCAAAACCACAGAGGACAATTTTAGGGCCACTGCTCTTTAATGTTTTTATAAATGATCTGGACTCATGAATAGAATGTACATTAAGAAAGTTTGCCAATGATGCTAAAACAGGAGGGGCTGTGGATTCCCTTGAAGGCAGAGGGGCCTTATAGAGAAATCTGCATAGACTGGAGGGCTGGGCAATCACCAGTTGTGTGAAATTTAACAAGATTCTCCATCTGGGACAGAGTAATCCCTGTTATACCTACAGACCAGGGGATGAAAGGCTGGAGAACAGCACCCCGGAAAGGGTCCATGGCAGGTTGAACATGAGCCAGCAGTGCCCTGGCAGCCAGGAGGGCCAAGCGTGTCCTGAGGAGCATCAGGCCCAGCATCGCCAGCCGGGCAAGGGAGGGGATTGTACCACTCTGCTCTGCACTGGGGCAGCCTCACCTCGAGTGCTGGGGGCAGTTCTGGGTGCTACAATGCAAGAAGGACTTCTGAATATCAGAGTGCGTCCAGAAGACGACAGCCAAGTTGGTGCAAGGGCTCAAGGGCAAGACTTCTGAGGAGCGGCTGAGGGGTGGTTGCCCAGCCTGGGGAAGTGAAGGCTGAGGGGTGCCCTCATCACAGCCTGCAGCTTCCTCAGGACAGGCAGCGCACACGGCTCTCTAGTGACCAGCAACAGGACACAAGGAAAGGGAATGAAGCCATGTCAGGGGAAGTTCGTATTGAACAGTAGGAAAAGGTTCTTCACTGAAAGGGTGGTCAGTCACTGGAACAGGCTCCCCAGGGAAGTGGTCAGGGTCTGAAGCCTATCAGAGTTCCAAGAAGCGCCTGGTCAATGTTCTTAGTCATATGGTTTAGTTTTACATAGTCCTGCAAAGAGCAGGGAGTTGGACTTGATGGTTCTTATGAGTCCCTTCCAACCTGAGATATTCTATGACTATATTGTACCAGCCTACCTTCTACCAGCTACCTGGTAAAAAAAGGTGTAAACACAGTCATCATGAATCACAGTCATCCAACTCTATCAGCTCCCAGCCATTCCTCTCATCCATGAGCAATGGAAGCTGATTCTTTTGCAATATTGATTCTTTTGCAGTGACTCAATAGGAAGGTGTTTCATCCTCTGAGAGCCAGCATCCGGACTATGTATGAAATCTTTCCAGGACATATTTTAAAAAACTGACTGTACTCTATCTCACTGTAAGATATATTAGCACCATTATTAGACTTCTGGATGTACTTCAGAGATTGTATTGGTGAAGATGGCTCTACTCAGAAATTAAGCCATCTTTAGTCTAGTCAACATGTCAGTAAATATTCTTATTTCCTGTTCTCTGAGTTTCAGAAGTAGACAGAATCCAGAAGGCTGGATTACTTTTCTTTTCATGTGGTTTTCTTCTTTGTAATTGCCTCAAATATTTGTGAAAGGACAAAAGAGTCTTGATCTATGTGGTACAGGAGCTTCAAACACACATACTTGACAAAAGATTTTTTCTTCAGTGTCCCTTGTCTTCTTATTTGTCCAGCTGTCTGTTACTGCTGCAGCACCACAAGCTGATGAGTTTTTCCTGTCTCCTGTGCACCAGCTCACATGTAGATTTCACAGTGAAGCTGAATAAGGTCTTCCACATAACTGACCATTCACAAGAGATGCTGGATGCAGCCAGCTGTGCTTTTAGGATGATGGTGGCATTGACAATAACGTACTAATTTGTTGTATCCATTGCATTCTTCTTTCATCCTCTGCTGTCTATCTGATCAAGGATAAGCTAATCTATTTCAACCAGTTTTAGTTAGATGTCACCCTATCTAGTCTTGGACACTATATCAAAACATTTCTTGGCAGTTTGTAGTTTGTTCCTCTACTACTCTGCTGTTCCATCCCTTTTCTGAAATCTTCTGTCTGTAGACTGCTTCAATAGTAGAAAGGCAGGGGATAGGCAGCAATACAGTCAGTTTCCCAGCACATCACATTATTTTGTAGGAGAGGGTTTGTGGTACCAGAGGGTGGCAAACCACTCTAATGCCTTCAGTCATAAGCAGCAGTTAATGACTGAAAAGTTGGTGACTTTAGACACAGTAACCCTGCATAATGAAAACAGAGATTAAAGTATCACTGCAAACAGTTAGGATGCCTGCTTACTTACAGTTACAAAATGCTTTCATACCTAAAGATTTTATGGTGGCTTTTCCACTACAAAGTCCTTATATACAGGATTTCTCCTTAGTACAGAAAATCCTTATCAGTGTTTTGGAAATAATGAGAATGTGCATAATGCAAAACAGCATCTGTGTTTTCTGGCCTAGATAACTTATAGGAACTTCAAAGGACTAAATCTCCCGATGTACACAATTTGCAACAGTTGAACTCCTTGACTCTACGGACAAGAGACAGAGTCCACCAAAATCCTTCCTTCTCAAGTTAGTCAATAAATATGAAATCTTACACTTCAGCTGAAGTCATGTGCGGGTGACTATCACTCCTGTAACCAGACAGACCTTTCAGGCATGTCTGGATCCATGTTAATCCTCTTTCCTTCATATGAGTCATTTGTGGTAAGGAAACAGACAAGATTAAATTTCTGTTAGACAAATGTATAACTGGTTGGAAAGCTGTTCTCAAGAAACAGTTAATTATGCTTCACTGTCAGACGAGATGCATTGAAGCATGTTCTTCAGGGACTATACAATATTTAATTCATGACTGAAAAGATGGAATTAGCATTTAATGGTACTCATACTACCTGGAAAAATACTACAAGATATTATGATCTTAGGTAATTATTTTAAGAATTTGGTTCAAAGAATGACAAGTAACGACAATAAAGATGAATACCAACTTCTGTGTTTATACAGAAGTAATCTTTTGCATAAATGTAAGTGAGGGAGGACTGACTCAGCAACAATCCTGGAGACCATAGGTGGATCACAGGTTGCACATGAGACGCGAGTAGATTTTTATAAAGGATGTAACTGTTTTACTGGGATACACAGAAAGGAGGATTATTTGTAAAGCATACAAAGTGGTTCTTTTATTCCCCTTGATACTGGAAAAGACTTCTTTCTGGTTTGGAACACCACAACTGGAAAAGGGATTTGACCAACTGGACAGATTCCAGAGGAGAACAAAAGATTGATCAGAAAGCTAGCAAATATAACTTGTGAGAAAATGTTGAATAAGTAGAGGTTGTTTAATTTGAAGAAGAGGAAACTGAAGAAATATGTCTTTCTTCAAATATAGAAGAAAAAAAGAGAAGAAAACAAAGCTTTTTCCATGTCCCCTTCAAAACAAGTTCAGGCCAAATGTCAATAGAAGTTTTCTAATTATATTTTTGCTCTTAGATAATGAGGTATTGAGACACATTCCCTGGGGAAGTTCTGAGGTCCTCATCGTGTTCTAGAAGAGGTAAATCAGATATCTGTGAGGGATAGTTTAAAGTTGATTCTTTAGGCCAACAGAATACTCTTGATGATCTTTCATGCTCTCTTCAGAACAATTTTCTATTAATGTCTAAGATTTTTTTTCTCACAAGTTAAATACTAAGGTCTACTCCTCCCCATTGGCTAACCCAAATTCCATGGCCAGGGAGGCTGCTGCCCACTCATTCTGTCCAATTTTGTAATTTCCACTTGTGAGCAAGCAAGAGAATCCCTACTGCTGATCTTGACAGAATAGCTGAAGCAACTGTGGTAGCAAAGAAACCTATTTGTCTGTAAATTAAATGTCCCAGGACTTTGCTTCTCTCTCAGTGTGTCACAGTGCACTAATAGGTGCACTAATAGGTGCTAATGGCCATGACCTGTGTCCCTTGGGGCCTCTACTCACACCTGTGGACACAGGAACACCAGTTTAGCTCAGCCCTGGGCTCTTAGTCCATGCCTGATCTGTGCTGTGTGGGTACCAACCTTCAGCTCAGCTACAGCCAAACCTGTACATTACTGAAAACATTGATCAGACCCTGACTCATAGACTGACTTTGTTGAACCTGTCTCAACACTGTGGACCTGCCTGGAGATCTGTGGGTTGTGTTTCATCATGGTTGTTCTCCCTGGGCCTAGTATTAAAAGAGTTCATTTCCATCTTTAGTTCTGGTGAGGATTTTTCCCTGTCAACTCTTTTGCTCTCTCCCTATATCACATATATATATATATGTGTGTGTATGTGTATATGTGTGTGTGTGTGTGTGTGTGTGTATAAACACATCAATATTTACATATATCACCAGCTGCACAAGTTCCGTGGGGGTGGTTAAGCCATTACTCCTGAACATTATCTTCAAGTGTCCACAGACTGAATCAAGTGATTTCCTTATGCCTCAGACCCAGGTGTCCTGAGTTAGTTCTTCAGAAGTGTTTTTCCTACTTATGACTTCATACAGGAAGCCAGATGAGAACCAAATTGGTTTTGGATCCAAATGGCTTCCTTCAAAAATCTGTGTTTCTACACACCTGTCATAAGCTTCTCCTGAACATGTTTTTTGTTTCTTCATCTTATCTAGCCAACTGACATACTTCCGTTCTTTCTTGAAGAGAGAAGTTTCTAGAGGCAGGGTGTCTCCAGACTTTTGTTGTTAAGAGACCTTTAACTTTTTGCCTCTGCAGGACTAGGTGTTTGAGATCCAAAATTGTTTGTGTCAGCAGCTGAGAGGTTGAAAGTCAGGAGTGCCAAGCAGGAAAACCACCAGTGAAACCTGTTATGAAAACACCAAAAAGGAGCCTCCCTCCAAAATTAATATACCTTCCACCAGAGCTCAGTCTAAATTAGTGGCTTTCTTGAGTGATACCTCCGTTGCTGACATTTGCTCAACTGCTGCCGGGAGTTCCCTCCACACCTTTACCAAGTGTTTTGCCATTTCAGAGGCATCCAGGTATAATACAGTGTGTGGTAACATGTTTCTTCAGTTCTTGATGCATGAAGTATGCCATGTCTCCCTACCAAGCACTGTGAGTGCTAGGAAGAGCTGCAGTATGAATATAAATATGTATAATCCATGTTAATGCTTTCTGTTTTGAAGATTTAAATTATTTACATATGGATTAATGAAGCTGCTAAAGGTGTGCTGGTTGTGAGCATGCTCCCTGTGCACACTCCTTCTGTGTGTGTTTGAGTCTCTCTTACAACTCTCAGCCTTGGGTTTCTGTTATGGAAAAGTTAGACACTATCCATGTGAAGTATGTAGCAAAGCCAACAAGCCTGATAGAAAGGAAGTAGAATGTAGACTAGGCTGGTGGATACTGCATGGATACGAAACCATGTGGTCTCGAGGACACACAGTGTGCACATGCATGTAAGATGTATACATTGATAGATAAAGGTATCTGTGAAATAACTTTTCTCTTGTTACTGCAGGTTTCACCTCAGAAAGTAGATCTTAATGCAAGATTGTAAGAGTCCATGCTTTTGATCATGCATGTGATCATGCCTACTAATAAATAGGGTTTTTTTCTTCTAATAAGAACATTACACCTTAGTATTGCTTTTAGTAGAAGAACAGAAGTCTCCTTAGACATCGTAATTCCTGGAACAGTGATGAACCATTTTGGCAAAAAGATTCAGCCTGTGTGAGGATGTTATCATAAAGCTTGACATCCCTGCTCTTGGCTGGACCAACCCCTTTTCTTCAAATAATACTGATTTCAGCAGCAGTATCTGCTGAAAGAAGAGAAAGGGGGTGCTTTGCACTCTGAGAATGGGTGTTACAACTTGGCCTGTAATCCTTTACTGTGAGGTTGCTGGGATGTGGGTGGAGGGAGGAAGAGCATTTATTTCAGAGAAAGTATATTATTGTTGTATTCTCATATTAACATTGGAAATAGTATTTTAGTGAACTACAGGGTACACTGTAGTACACAGCTAGAGAAACGGAATGAAGTGAAGCTCATCCTATTTGGATTTATTCCATCTCATTTTATTTTCCAAAGCTACATCCGTTCTTGGACAAAAAGGATAATCTAGACAGAGCTGAATTAAGTTGTGGTCCTTGACTGCAGGGCTTGCTCTTATGGCTGGCTCTTTTTCAGGGCACAAAAATGAAACAGGAAACTCCTTGTGTCCCACTTTGTTGTACATATGCACATGGACCCATATCCATTTCCCTTTTTCAAACATTTGTTTCTTTTGCTATGTGAATATTGTGTAATTGTATTCCTTTTTGTTTGTTTCTTCCAGAATGTTCTAATTGTGGAGGTAAGATGGGTTCTTATGTCATATTGTACTTAGATGAAGTCACAGTCAAATCATGATTGGCTGTTCAGTTTCTAATTCCTGTCTGTGTTTACACTTCTTTCACTGGGAGGTGGTGAGGAGGGAGAGGGGTTGATTTGTTTAAGGGCCTCTCAGTTTTTTGCAATTGCATGACAGATCAAACTACATTGCTGTCAGTCCAACTGGTGCTCTGCCTTGTGATACCCAGAAGTCTTTGTTTCTGCATCATTTGATTTGTTCTCTCTTTGGTTTCATCAACTCCTGTTCTGCAAGTTGTTCTGTTCCTTGGAGGACAATGAATCAGCTGCAGTGATGCCCTGCTTTTCTCAGGTGCATGACTTTGAAATAGTGGCCCTGCATGTTCTTTAGACCCCCAGGGTTGTTCACAGTCTGGTTGGGAGTGTCAGTCATTCCCTCAAGTCACCCCAACCCCTGCATCCAGCTCTCCACCCAGCAGTGTCCCTGGGGGACAACCCATCATGGAGCTTTGCTGATGCAAGTCAACAGTGTTCAGCTGCAGAGGGAAAGAATGTGTCACCTCTCTGGTGCTCCAAATTCTCATGTAATTGATATAGGTGATTCTCTTTGAAAATGTTGGGTAAGCAACTGGGACAGCTAGAGAGCACATTAGGATCTGCCTGGCATTTCAGACCCAGTGTGCTTGTGTGGGAAGTAAGCTGGACAGTGTAATGAACTGTATAATGTTGGAATTTCTTTTCTTAGCAATGGATGGAAAAAAAGCCATCAGCCACAGAGATGGCTAGTTACCTGAATAGCTGCTAAGAGCTCCATATTTACCCATTCTAACTGCTTTAATGGAAATTAAAAATGTCCACAGCAAATTTTTTAAATTCTATTAAACAGCTGGAGGGTAGAGACAAGGTGTTGCTAATCCACCCCCAGAGTTTAGGATCAACAGCTGCTCTCCCTGACCAGTTTTGTAGCCAGGTACCACTGATCTCATTGAGATGATATTGGGTATGGCAGCTCTGGAGAAACCACATTTGTACTGTGCTAATAAAACAACAAATAGGGCAGATTTAGTCCCAACATGGAGACATGTTGACGTACTGTGATCTTGAGCACAATATGAAAAGTCTAATCCTTGTATCCTTGCAGTGTCCAGTAGAGTCATCTCCAGTCCCATGTTACATCCCAAGTACTTGCAACATAGCAATTTTCAAGAGGAAGTGTACAGTCCTTGAACTGATAATTTTATGAATAGAAATGTGCTTGCTTCAAAGAATGTACGCTCAATTATAACCTTTTTTGGATGTGGTTTACAATGCACTGGAAAAATAAATCATCTCCACAAAATAAGAATGTGGAACTGCTCAGTCATTGTCCAGATTTCCTCCTTTCAGCTTTCCTTTGTGTTTTACTTGCTTTATTTTTCTTGTTTTATAAGGATATTGTTGGAACTGGAAGGACCATGAAGGTTCTGCTTAACAATATAGAAAAATACCAGCCAAAAATGATTAAAGTGGCAAGGTGAGTAAAATGATTGCAAAACATAGTAATTAATTAGTCTAGTTCAGTATATTTTTCAGCATAGATTCCCATTCAGAGATCCTGCTTTAATTTGATGCTGCAGTATCAAGGGGAGCTGCACAGAGGAGCTGCCTGAGTCACTAAAGGGAGGGTGAAGGAAAGGAGGGGAAATGCTTTTGTATTGTTCTGCCTTGGCCATGACCCTCCAGCCATTTCAAGACTGGCACTGATGGACTTGGGAGCGGAATACACCCACCTCTTCCCTGCAATCAGGATGTTGTCAGGAAGAGAAGCAGAACAAGAACAGAGATTCACATGGCTCAGAAGAGTTTTGAGAAAGGGAATAGTTTTTATGTGTGTTTCTCAGTTACATATCTAGATTTAAATGGGGTTTATTTTATTTTTAATTACAGTTTGTTGGTGAAAAGAACATCTCGGCCTGATGGGTACAGACCAGATTGTAAGTGTTCTGAAAATCTCTACTTGACAGTAGAAGAAGTTACCACTACTCTGTCACTTGCCTTTCATAACATTTTATGGACTGCTAGAAACATTGGAAAACACCAGTTGTCAATGGGTCTATGGGATGCAATGGAAGGATTTGTATCATTGTCATTTGGAAAGCCTACCCTACTTAGGTTTTCTGCAGAATACTAACTTTATTGGGAAATTTTGAAAGGTTTTAATTTTATCAGTGAAAGGTGAGTGTTTTACCTTTTGTCTCTGACAAACAGTATTGAAGAGAATGCCCATTTTTTCTTTTTCCTTCCTCATCGCATCTCTCTGGAGGAGCTGCAGGATTCCATCTGAACATGAAAGGTGTTTTATTGTGACTAGGTATTAATGAATTTTACATTTTTTTATTCAGAAAAGCACTTCTAATTATTTTTTTAAAGTATTGTTGTTCAAAGGGAAAACACTGGTATTATAATTAAATCCCACCCCCTAAAAAGCAGAAGAAAAATTGGGCTTTTTAAACTTCCTCCTGCTGCTCAGTTTGTGCCACACCAGCACCACTTCTTTTCAAATTATTGATCCTTATACTGTGCTATGATGAAGCTGTAAATGGAGCTATACCAAGCAATTGTCATTTTAGACTTATTTAGAATAAATTATGTAATGACAGGTATGTGGCTAAATACAAAAAGAATAGATCCATCTAGAAGAGATCGACCAGTATTTGCTACAGAAGAAGGCTCTGGTTAGCTGATCTGGGGAGGAGGGTAGAAGGAGAGTAGGCAGGTGAGTACCAGGAGGCAGCATGAAGGGTCTTGATTTGGGATGTGGGAGAGAGGGAAAATTTATGAAGCAAAAGTTAGTTAAACATTGGGCATGGCCCTGAGGTTTTAGCCCTGTAACCTGAACTATGACCCAAACGTTTTGTTGTACATCTTTTTATACAGTGGAATATACCATTTTTACCATTTAGAATTTAATCCAGTAAATTAAGGCATATATTTGACTGGATTCACTAATGTTCAACATATAGACAATAAAATTGCTTCATGAAGGGTAGCTTTATATTTTTCTGTTTTAAATTGTAAAATGAAACAAGTTATATCCTTTTTTATTCATAGTGTGATGAATTTTGTAAAACATCAGAGATCTCTTTTGTAAATCACTGACAGTGCTGTATCATTTCCTCACTTACCCAAATTTACAATTCCAAAGCACCTATTACCCCCAATCTTAAACAACTGGATAAATTCCTTACCTGAACACCTGTAGAATTTTTTATGTAGACCTATTTTTGTGTCTGTAAGATTGAGTTTTTCTGTAGTTATTTAGAGAACAATTTGGAAAGAGTCTAACTTGTTTTATGTAGTGCTGATATTGCACAGACCTTCACACTCAAAAAGATGCACGTTTGTGCTTAGCTTCAGGTGTGTGGGTTGTATAATTCAGGTGCACTTCATGCATTTACTTTGTTAAGCATATTCTTGAATCTTCATAAGGTTGGGGCTTTAATTTAAGAAGCATTTGACATGTTTTGGAAGCATAAAATACAAGATAGATTTTGCTATTCTTAGCAGAAAATATGTAAACCTCTGAAAGTTACTTCTGATTTAATATTCTACATTTTCCCATCATTACTGTGATACTGGACAGTAGTCATCATGCATATATACCAATGGAGCTTCCAAATGCAAGCAGAATTTTCCAGCTCTGATTTTGGCTTCCTTCCACAATGTGCCAGTGATAATTTTATACAACTCTCCTCTCCTCTGACTATTCACATCCCTGTCACAAGTACTCTATTACTGGGAGCTGGTTATGGGGCTAATGCTGACCATGATGTCTCAGATTCAAAAGTAACATAGCCCCAACTGACTACATATATGTAGAGTTTGCTTGTTGAGAACCACACATGAATTTAAGGGCTTATAACTGCCACTGATCATGTATTGATGGTGTTTGTTATTTGTCTCAATACAGATTACGGATTTGAAATTCCAGATTTATTTGTGGTAGGTTATGCCTTAGACTACAATGAGCACTTCAGAGATCTAAATGTAAGTTTCTTATTTAAAAAGTAGTTTAAAAACTCACTGGTCTACTTTTCCTGTATTTATTCCCATAAATATCCCATAATTTGTCTCATTCTTGATGCCCTGAGGAGGTATGTCTTTGATGTGGTTGGGATTTGGGATCCTTTCAGTGAGTGCAGAACTCCCTGCAAAACCTGAAATAATGCAAAGGAGTCCCTGCTTAGCACTGTGAACAGTTCCTTCCCCCTAAGAGTTCCCTAAACTTCCATCTTCAGTGAGCCTAGGACTTCAGGTCCACCATTGCCAGTGTGTACAGGGACAGCAGCAAAAGTGAAACACAGGCACAGGTCAGACAGGTTGTCTGAATGCCATATTCCCTGTCCCTTTGCTCAGAGCAGTGAGGATGGAAAAAAGGTGCAAACTTTGTCTTTGCTTCTTGTGGTACTCCCAGGGGTGCACCTCAAAGCTGGGAATTCCAAGTGGGAAAACCTGCTGTAGCTAGAAAGTGAAATCAGAATTTACTTCCAGATGTCTGGAAAGGAAAGTGTAATTGTTAGATCACGAGGCTGGCCAAGCCTAAGTATTTCTAAACAATTAATTAATAATGTACTCAACCATGCTTTTGCAATCTGTTCTATTTTTTTCAGCACATATGTGTTATCAATGATCATGGCAAGGCAAAATACAGAGTCTGAAGCAGTAACATCCACACCTGAAGATTTCTGTGAAGCAGGAATTTGACTACACTCCCTCAAGCATCTCCCAGAAGAGCAATTCAACTGACTCGTATGTCTTTCAACTCAGTATAATAAGGGGTTTACTCTAGAGATACTGATGAATATTTACGCAAGTGAGAGCTCTTACCTAAAATGTGAAGCATAGGACTTTTACAGTTACTACCTTTGTTAAGTATTAAAATTACCACCTAAGATGCCTTTTGACTAATAACTTGGCTGCCTCAGGTCTCATTGTGAACGCATCTTTTCTTTGCTCAGTCCTTCATTCCACCTATTGCAATTCATGTACTTCACTGTGCCATTCTGTGCATGAAGATTATTTTTTTACAAGATTTTATTGACTACATCATCCATTTAGTCTTGATCAGATATGCTGCTACCAAATTGAAAGTATTATTTTGATTTAATTCCACATTTCAAAAGTTTCAGCTGAAGTTCTGTGTTGTGTTGCAGTTCATTACCCACTCTTCCAAACAAAGTTTTAGCTCCCAGAATGCACTGAATTAGAGTGCAGGTCAAAATTAACCTTTGCAAGACACTGTTGATCCAAAATTGGAAGATACAGTGTTTCTGGTATGTCATGTAGCCATAGATCTGACCTGTTTAATGTGCTGAATTTTATTCAAGACAAACCAATGCCAGACAGGTTTGAATTTCTGCATGGTATCCCTTGCTTCTGTAGGATACAAACAAGTAGAAAAATTAAGTGTTCTCCTGAGCTTATATTCTTAACTAAACCTCATTAAGCACAGAAGTTTAATGTTAGTCAGACAATTATTCAGTTATGATTTGATTTTTGTAGCATGTCTAAGTTGAGACTTTTTGTAACCGTCTGTTGTCTTTGAGAATACAGATCTGACAATGCTGAAGAAGACTTGTATAGAAAAAAAAAGAAAAAATGTATAGGACAACACAGAAAACCAGTTAATGAGTGCTGTAGACTCCAAATTCCTTCCTTTATAGATATGTTTGAAGAAGTTTGTGAATTTACATACTGTATTAACTGTGAAAAGTTTATTTCTGTATTGAATGTAAGTGTTCTTAACAACTTCTCAAGGGAAGCCCATGCAAAGTAGCTGTGTATCAGTAGCTTTGCTCTGAACTATGAGAGGCAGGTTGTTAGTAGCTGCAGATTACTATAAAGTAATAAAGAAACATTAACAATACTTGTTACCTTGCACAGTTGTTTGTTTTCTCACTTCAGCATATTTTGCACATCCCATAAAAGCTTTTTAAAAATACGCATTTACCTGGTAATCTAAAGTTACTATATGTATGTATTCTGTAGCTGATAAGCTATTATTATTTGGATAAAATCCATGATGATAAAGGAATGAAAAGATCAAAGAATCATGGTGATTGTAGAGAAATGCCTTAGCCCTCTCTTCTCTACTCCTTTAACTTGCATTTTAAAAGAGTTCTGTAGAAAAGCTTTTCCTCAAAGTAAATGTCTTCTGTTTTAGAAAATAATTCATACCCTTACAGGCTCTGGAAGAAGCCACTGAAGAATTTCATCACTTTTTGTTTTATGAGAGTGGTAAAGCTTTTCTTAATGCTTCTGGCTGCTGCGGATTTAGTAGTAATGACACATTGCATAGATTCACATGCTTAGGCTTAGGCTTAGTCCAAGACATCCATTAGGTTATTTCCTTTTTTTTCCCTCTTCTTAAAAAATCATAGTCCAATTCACCTTGCTACAATGATCAGCTTTCAGCAACAACAAAAATGTAGCGAGTTGGCGTAAAATTAGTGTGAAAATATGAAGTACTGTAGATACAGTATATACACATAATTCAGTGTTAAAATTGTTTAATTGGAAGATTCAGATTATTAAAATCTACATGCTTAACAGTAAAAAGCAGATTTCTAGAAAATATGAGAACTGGAGTGTTTCTTCAAATTCCATTTCCTCCTGTCATCGTAATTTTAACATTGCGAAAAAGCACCATACAGATTTCACTAGTGAATTTGCATGTGGAATTATACTGTGAATAAGGGGGGTGTTCTCTTCTAATGTCATATTTGAATTTTGTACCTATGTGGATCTGAGCATCTCCAGGTATCTCAGCTGCCAGCGATGTTACTCTTTGCTTGACGCACTTCCACCTGAAAAATTAGCTTTCATCTACTTTAACAATCAGACTCCAAAATATCCTTAGTGTAACTGAGGGAACAGGTAACCATGCATGTGTGACTGATTAATATGGGGCTTAGTCTCTGTGTGCTCAGAGAATTTATTGTCTTGTGTTTTGGTAACAGTGTTGATTCCACTCCTTTAACTAAAAGGCCACTAAATATTTTTTCAGTTGTGGTTGCACGCTATGGCCCACAAAGCTATGTTTGGGGTTTTTTAATCAGTTCAGCAACATCTGTTACTTAAGAGGAGACGATGTTCTTTAAAATCCATTGTTTTCCTCTGACATTGTGTTTATGGGCGGGCTTCCCTTTTTATCTCAGTTTTTCTTCTTCTGCACTTAACAACAGCATCTTTTCCCCACCTGTTGAATACAAATTAGCATGGACAGTAATTTGGTTTAAAGTAACATAAATACTTGTCAGCCATCAGGTTTTAGACTTTATTCAGTCCATTTATGTCTGATTCCAAAATATCCAGAAGTGATTTTCTGGAGAGAAGGTCAAAGTAGGAAGAATAACTCCTGCACTTTGGTTAACTGAATATAAATTAGTATTTCATGTTGCAAACCACAGATTTGGTCTGAATGTCTAGTAATTTCTGCCTAAAAAATAGAATTTAAATAGTCTAAAAGGTCTGTAATTAAGATATTTTTTCAATTGAATCAGGTGCTGCACTCTTCTAGTTAGAACTGAACAAAGTAGAAAATAATGTCTGTTTGTTTGATTGCTTACTATTAGTGTGGTATTTCTTGACCATGTTATGTTAATCCTCAAAGTGTTATTAATAGATTTGTATAATATGAAATTCCAACATCTGCCCCCAAAATAACTGTGATATTCCTCTGCAAAGTTTCTGATCTGTGAGAGTCAAATCATCACAGTTTATACACAGTAAAATGCTTAACTTTGAGATGTACTTAGGTCATGAGTCATCATTATTGCTCTGTGCTAAGAGTAAGATGTATTTAAATATAAATATTGGGAATTCTAATTTTTAATATTTCTTGATACTGAAGAAGATAATGGCTGAATCAGCTTCTCTGCATATCTTGCATTTTGATTTTCTCAGATAACGTAGCAGTGAAAATCCCTACTGTAATCAAACTTGTTACACATGCAAACTGTAACTGATTCTAGTTGCCTTGACAGCTTTAATTTTCAGTTTCAGTTAAAAATGAGTCTCAAAAGAAAACTATTACAGGGTTGCATAGCAAGAGACAGAGGGATTCCTTGCCCTTTTGTAAAACCATCATATTTGAGGATGCGTTTTCCTTCTTTCACCTTTTTAAATGTTTTCCAAAACCTCTCATAGTCTAAATATAAAGATCCGAGATAAATGCAGTATCTCAGTGCACTGGGAAAGGTATCTTAAATTCTTTTTCTCCTTCAATTGGAGGGAGAAATGTAGATATGTACGTTACTGTAGGTGTGTGTTAGCTCAGCTCAGTCTCCCAAAAGTCAGCTCTGGCTGTGCTCTCCGAATGACTGAGGCAGCTGAGTCAGCCTCCTCCTGTGCTTGTTTGTGTCCCCGTTTGAGACCTCGTGGGAGAGAGAAGCAGGGTGTCAGGTGCTTTAGCCATCCTTTCAAAAAATTGAAAATACAGTGGAGGGAAAATAAAAGCTTGTATCCTAATTTCATACACAATTCACAGTTATTTTTCTAATGCCACACGCCTTCCTCTGGGAAGGCAGCCATGTGCAGCTATCCCAGCACCTGAGCTGAAGTGTTTGTACCACTAGGGAATGGCTGCTGTGCTTGCCAGGGATATTCAGAGCAGTGACAGCACCACAGCAACACTTGGCCAGCCAGAAAAGTTTGATCACAAGCCATAAACTATACTGTGGAATTTTGTATTGTTAAAAGGATAAGTATTTGTCAAGAAACAGCAATATTATGCACTTATAAATGATTGGAAGGGAAAGACACCCCAAATAAAGAAGGCAGTACAAACACACTGAGGAAAGGTTGTCTTTCATTTTGCAGAAAACACACAGAATTTTTTAGAAGGGAAAAAAGGATACATTGGTTCTGGGTGAGGCTCCATAGGCCCTTTGAAGGCTGTCAGCTGTAGTTTGGATGCATGTGCTGTTACGCAGAACTGGCTGACCCTGCCTTCCTTTCTGTCAATAAACCAGAGCTTAGTTTCTTTGTACCTTCACATGAACACATGCGTATCCGCAGCTGAACTTTTCACTGCTGCCAGCAGTTGTTTTGGAACACTGAGGGGTTTCCAAATGCAGAAATTTAGACTCAATTAGTTAAATACTTGCTGTCAAGCCTCGTTCCTTCTGCTGCTGCATGGAGCAATGAACTACTGACAAACTATTGGAGTCTGCAGTACAGCAATTTATGTCTAATACTAAGTTTTGGATACTGTTCAGAGGATGACCTTTAGTTTGTTTCAGGAGTGGCATGAAAGTTTTCCTCTGTTTTTCCATAGCATAAAGAGACGAAAATTACTTGTAGTACTGTAGTTCTAGAAGTCTATCTTCAACCTGCATTATTGGGCCTCTGATAATGGTAAGAAAGTCTTGTTTATAATCATGACACAAAATTTCATTAAATTAACTCTTTACTACATGTGTTCAAAAAAATCCATTGTTCCTACTATTAGTAGAGGTTTGTACATTTATCAGTGCTGTTAAGTCATGAGGTTACACAAGGGACAGCCTATTGCTGGAAGACATATGTTATGCCTTCATAGCTATTGAATTTGCATAGAAAAACATAGGAATTTAGCTAAGATGTTTTGGAAGCAATGCCAGAAAACAGAGTTATCTTGAAGTGCCTTTTCTCAGCAATCTTCCATTTTCCTAAACTTCTAGAAGTATTAATCTCTTTTCTTCAGATTTCTTATCTCCAGTTACACTCTGGTTTATGCTCTATTCTATCACAATGTCTTTTAACCAAGTCCTTGCCAGTTCCTGTGGTTTTTAAGGAAAATCACAAACGCTCATTGTTTACCAGGAAAGTTAAGCCCCAAACATTCAAGAGCAGATTTTCAAAGGTTCTTATGCATCCAAGAATTTTATGTGATTTCACTTGCTTGGGTAGGTGCCTAGCTGCATCCTTCAGTGACCATGAACCTTTGAAATTACGTTTCTTGCCTAATCTGGATAGACTGGAAAAATATGCAGTAACATAACTTGGAATGAAAACAGGAGGATATCACAACAAAAAGGAGAGGCAAGTACAATTGTATCATTCTTTGATGTGGGCATGAATATCTCTTTGTCTTTCTGAATCATGCAAGTGTTTAATTGATTTATTTGTTTGGGTTTTCATGAGAATTATTGTAGTAGTGTTTCAGCTCTTTCTTAGGAAATTTGGAATGAAGTGAGAGTGCTCAAAATTTAGCTTTTGGAAAAAATAACTCCGCATAAACATTAGCACAGAGAGACAGAAAACAGATCAGCTACAAAGGAATATTCAACAACAGTGGCAGAAGAGTCAAGGAGAATAAAAAATGAAGTGTCATAAAAAAACTTTATCCATAGAATATGGATGGAATGGATCCACCAGTGGGTGTACAGGCAAGATATTAAAATTGGTTAAACATGACCTGCTGAATGAGTGTGGCGATGGAAGCCTTCTGCTGAGAGCCAGTTTGGTCCTGGGCCCATTTGTGCCATATGGGAAAGAAAACCATAATAAACTGAAATGGTTTATCTTCCTTCAGAAGCGTTTCACATAATAACATGATGCTGTTAACTGTGTTCAAGCTTTTAACTACAAACACCCAACTGAAGCTTCCAATAGTAATTTGCCTCTGCTGTAGACAAGACAATCTCAGCCCTGTAAGTCAATCTCAATCTCTCTGTTTTAAATTTAATCAAGTACTAGACACCTATGTTCCTCCATCTGTATAGATCACAGTGTTGTTCCTCACAGCCTCTCTGCCTTATTTTCATGAGATTTCAAGGTCTTTCCACCTCAAGCTTTACCCCTATTCCTTACATCTTAATTTCTCCCAATTCCTCTTAGCTTATTTACCAATTTACAAGCTCAGCAGGTGCTGGGAGAGGTGAAGGATGACCTGGAGACAGACACTGCTGAGTTTGCAATCCTAAGAGAAAGCAAAACCCACAAAGTGCTGAGATACTCTGCTGAGTAGAAGTCACTGGTCTTTCATGGGAGATTTTGAGAAATGTAGCAAATATTTAACTTTAGGGGGAAAAAAAAAAAATCTCTGGTTTGTATCCAGAAGTCTCAGAGTGGCGGTGACTGGCTTGCAAGGCATGGAGGGAGGATTTTGTGCCACCACCATTGCCCAGTGTGGTTTCGTTTGCTCCCAGAGCTTAGGCAGCAGCTGGGGCTGGAGGAGGAACCCAGCCACTGAGACACAAATCAGCACAACAATCATCCTCCTTTGCTGCAGCTTTTCTAGCTCCAGTACTCAGATAAACACAGAATAGGGTTTATCATGGTCAGGTCTGGCACACTGTTGATTCTGTCAGGCCTCAGCCATATCTCACAGCAGTCTAGCCAAAATATGCCTCAGAGTATTTTATATTTTCCCCACACAAGTCACAAGCTGGAGTTCAAAGCTAGAAAGTATTTTCCTGATTGTAATCTATTTATTTATAGAAAAAGTTAAACATAAGAACATATTTTCTATGCAGAAGGGAAGAAGGGAACCAAGACACATCATGGCACTGCCCCAGGCAGATCTGAAGTCTTTGGTTGGGAACAGATTTACCAGGGTTATTTTACATACCCTAAACTGTGTTTAGACTGTCTCAACTTCAGCAGTCTCCAAGACATGTAAATTATTTTATGCAGAAGGACAACAGTATTTTGTGAAGCCAAAACAGGTTATGAAAACTGTTTGAAAAGCTACTCCAGAGGGAGTGCATTCTCTCTGTATTGAATGGCACACTCGCTCCACACATATGAGCCCCATTCCTACAGCGGAACACAAACCAAGTGACCACTATTGCTCACACACCCCAGGTTAAGCCCCTGCAGAGTCTGAACAAGATTGGAGCCACAGATTTTTCTTAGTATGGGTGTGCACATGAAAACAGTATCATTTTCAATATGAATGTGATTCCAAACAGTCCTTTGGCCTCCAATAATGGCATTGGCCTAAAATTAGGAATGCTTCTGCAATTGTTAACTACAAGAATGTAAATTTTGGGCACAAAATTTAATACATCACTAAATATGACAGGAAAGCAGCCGTGCAGTTTGAAGTAAGGCTCACCACAGGTTCATCCACCAATGTTCTCTGGAAGTCTCTGCTGTTGAGGTAAATCTGCATTACCTGAGGAGAAAAAGGCACATTGTAGCTGTTCTCATCCATCATTAGGCAGACTTTCCAAATTCATAATAATTTACAAGGCCCATTTCTAGTAAAACAAAAAGAGTAGAATATAAACTCTTGTTTATGAATCATAACAATCATCACAGAGCACAGCTGCTTTATTCTGCTCTGTAGTTCACCTGCTCAAGAATTCCAAGGCTTTCTCCCTTGAGGCTCCTTAAGACCAACCTGGCCTGCCTAAAGCCACAGTTTCATCCACAGCCATTATCCTGACAGAGAAGGCAGAATCTCTGCATCTTCCACCTTAACTTGCTAAGAGAAACCCTTTCCCAGCCACAGCACTAAACTATGTAAAATTATTATCAGTTATGTAGGGCAGGAGTGGCCACAAAGTGCTGGGTATCAGCACAGTCTGTGGGGAACAGGCTTGGGTTGGACTGGGATGGGATAGTGGCAACTTACCCTGCCGTTTTTGGAAGGGCTGGGCTGGGAGGATGAGGACAACCACAGCCTTTGGTTTATGCAGCAACTGGAGCACCTCGTCAGAAGCACAGTGCTCCCTCAGGGCTCAGAGCCTCTCATGGCAGCTACAGTGTCAAGTCCAGCACCCTGCTGAGGTCTCCTGGTATTTTCCAAGCTCAGCTCCCAGTGCTGGAGCAGATGGGATCACAGTTTAAACTGCAAAGGTGTAGGAGTTATCTTTTCACCAAGAACAAGCTCTAAATAAAAGATGTCATCATACTGCCTTTGTAAACATCCCTGCCCTTCTCCCAAGGGTTTGTGCTGCTCTCCCTGGCTGCCAGTGCTGCCTTGGTTCAGCTTCTTCCCAGAAAAAATTTTTCTCACCCTCCACTGGCTCTCACTCTTGCCCAAGACTGCTTCATAAATGAGTGTTTTACAGTTCAAAATTACCATTCCTGACCTACCACTCCCTTCCCTTGGCTACAACTGAAATAATAGAGTGAGTGGGGAAAAACTATTTTGAAAATCAAGAAAGTAGGTGATTTCCATGTTTAGGTTTAATCAAAATTATTGTACCAAGATACGTGAAACACTAAGGCATCAAGGGCTGGCTGATGTTCTCTGCTGCTGTTGAAAGAAGCTGCTACCATCACTCCTTCAGACAGGTTTGATATATAGGGAAATGTAGTGTCCCAGTAGGTAGCACTGTATCATAAAAACTGACCGCTAACAGATAAAGATCTGCAAACTTGTAATTATTTTATAATTTAGATTTTGGAAGGGCATTGGCTTGATTTAAGTTTTCCTCTTCCCTGACACACTTTGCAAAAGTCCCTCACCAGCTTATTTTCAAAAGTCTCTAATTAGTCATTCCAGAGAAAAAGCATTTATGATTTATTCTTTTGTCTATAGGTTCATCTAAGGTGAAAAATCTTGGGAAGTTGCCATCACTCTTCAGAGTTAATTCATACTAAATTTCCTCTAAAAGTTAGTTTTTAAATATGCAGTTAAGCAGTCATGTGTCACTACGTGCATCAATTGCTTTCTGAAAAACAAAAAGTAGTTCTTATTTAAGTATAATGTCCCTATAATAATAGTTGTTAGTAGAAATGTGGACATACAAAACCAGCTCAAAATAAAAATTAGTTTTTTCCATCTCTGTTTTGATAAAGTCTCAGCTAAAAAGTATTTTTCTATTTCTCATATTCTCAGTCATTTTCCAGAATTCTACCAAAACTTCTCTGCTCAATGTTTTAAGTCAGTAAATTTAAGTAATAGAATTCCTGCCTCCTTGTATATTAAGTGTGCTTCATTAGCTCTACTTTACCAACCTTAGAAATTCCAGTTAAGAGAACCCTCACAAGTCTGGTTTTAACTTAGGATGCTCCTTTTCCCTCCTTCCAACAAGCATATTTCAAAGGTGGCAATGCAGATTGCTCATCCAAATTACCTTTCTTGATGCCCTTCCTTGGGCTTTCCACAGCAGGTCAGCACGCCTTATTTCTCCCAATACATCTTGGGTGTGTTCATAGCGGATCACAGAGCTCCCATTTAAGTTCTGAATTACCTCAGCAACCACAAAATTGTTTTCTCTTGCTCCAGTGACATTTTATGGGGCAATAAGGCAGCCTTTAAGTGAAAACAACTGGCTTTAGAGCAATATCCTTCATCATTTCAGCCCTTCCGGCCATGACAATAGCATACAATATATACTGGGCCTCATCTGAGTTCCTGCTGCAGATTTCTGTGGCAATGCCGGAGATTGCTGATCTGCTTTTCCCAGTGCACTGCAACCGGTATCTACCTCTGCAACCCCAGGTTTGCTTTGCCTGCTCTCTGGACTGGGCAGGCACCTGCAAATCCTTACAGGCTGCTGAGACCCCCACTCACTCCCACCCTTGGGGCTGGTTCCACACAGGCAGAGTGTAATGCCAGATTACAGCCCCATGTCTTGGGCCTCTCCTACCAGGTTTAATTATTTGCAACACCTGGAGAAACTTCTAGAATCCTGCTTCTGGATTTAGTCTGCTTCACCTGTGTGCCAGCTTGCTCCTCTCTGTCTCTAAAGATCTGTCAGTCCTATCAAAAACAAGAATTTTTTTTTCTGACAAAGCCAGATTCTTGGCACATTCTTCAAGCATTCCTTTGAACATCCAGTCAGCAAACAACAGCACAAACACTTGCCTGCCCCCTCATTGTTTCCTGACCCTGATTTATGAGAGGTCAGTGTGATAGATGTTTAAACTAACCACAGGCTCAGTTTATGCCAGGCCATTCCATCTGAGCTTTCATGTCATATTAATTACAATTCTTTTAAATACTATTGCAGTTAAGATCAAAAGCAATAGCTGGTATGCTTTCAGCTCCCACCCAAATATCAGGTATTGCTAAAGGCCAGATTCCACCCCTCTCCTCCTTTCTGGATATCATCTTCCCTTCTATATCTTCATATTTTCAAATCAGTCTTGAAAAACATGGAAGCTCATCTAATTGAGTGGAGAGCCAAGTGCAGTGACATCCAAGAGAAAAATACTGCATTAGATAAGCCTGTTACAGGTTGGCCCTTTGCAGATATGTCTGAGCTGGCTTTCACAGCAAAAATACAGGATATGGGCAAGAACACAGATTTTCTGTTTCAAAACTCAAGCAGTTACAGGCCTGATTTTAGAATTGCGTATAAGCACTACTTTCAAGCTGTTAGGCAGTGTGCCACAGCAAATGAAACCAAAGTTCTGTAGGGGGTGTCCAGGCATTTCATCCCCAGCAGTAGCACTGCACTTGGCAAAGTGCCCCATTCAGCAGCAGCACCCTGAGGGGATGCCCCATCACAGGCCTGCCAGGAGTGCTGGGGTTTAGCTAATGGGCCCCTTGCCCAACAGATCAACTGCTAGGTCATACTCTGCTTGAAGCACCTCGGCCTCTTCCTAATACTACTCTCTTTCCCCCCACCACTGCATTTATTTTATTGTCTTCCTTTACCTTTTGTTGTATTTCTAGCTTTGCTTTGTCTTAATTTCACTGGAACCAGCAGCCTGCTGCTGGGCTCTCAGACTGAAGGATCTGCTGCACTTCCTTTCTGGTCTTGCAGGACTGCTGCTGAAGCTTCTGGCAGAATTTCTTTCTTGTAGCTTTTTTTTCCCCCCAGACTCTACTGAAATAGCTGTTTGCCTTTCCAGTAAGAGATGCCGCATTACTACCAGGAGCAGGTGGTTCTTGTTTCAGAAATTCCTGTCAAGAAACTGAAGCATGTGACATTTTGTGAATCACAGATTCTTGCTGTCTGTCCTGACAGTTTCTCTTATCTTTCTGAGCTGAAGGCTGATCCTTAAAATGGATAAGTAAGTGATATTGCATACCACGCCACTACAGTCCAGCCAAATAGTATCAAGACAAATGGCTTAGGTGGAGTCACTGCAAAATGCAGAATTAGAAAAGATCACTAGATGTTGGTCTAGACAAAACTTTTATATTTGTACTATTGCTTCCCAGATGAATTAAAAATTACATAGCCTTACAGCTCCTAAACCAGTTTAAAATCTCCTAACAAACCCCTGATTTATTTTCTTCTACAAAAAGTTCAACCTGAGATCCTATTTGCCATTTTGCAGCCTTTCTTTGCTCCTGCCTAAGAACTAGAGTGCTGGTGACCCTAGCCAGCTACCAGGCACTTCAGCTTGTTCCAGTCCAATTAAAAATTGTATCACCTTAAATTGGGCAATCTGTCCAATGAGAAAAAATGCATATGGGAAAAAAGCAAGAGGGTATAGAAAAAACTAGTTTTTAATTCTGTGTGTATTACAGAAGGTTATCTATGGCAAGAGAGGATATTTGGTTTAAATATCTAAAATTCAAAATCTGAATGTCTTACAGATTTTAAAATATATCTCTGGGCTCAGATGTCTCTGGCTAGGGTCTGTCTATTTGGCATTATCTGAACTGAGCTAGCTGAAAGGAGATTCTGCTGTCTTCAGACAAGTTCTTACAGTTTCTATCACTAGCCATCCCATAACAACAATAACTTTACACTTAGCTCATGAATATATGCCAGAGAATTTTCTTCCACACCTCGCTGCAGTCCAGATGGGCTGGAAGGCAATGCAGTGTCCCAGGAACAGCCAAGCCTGAGCCCATAACAACTTTCTGTCCTACTTAGTATCTGAATGTTCTTGTTTTCACTTGTGTGCAAAGGACAAGAGCCTGGAGCTTGTGCGCATGCGGTTGGAGTGGCCCCTGATAATGTCAGTGCCACGGAGTTACAGTCATTATCCCTGACAAAAGTAATGTTCTCCTGCTGCCTCCTCGGTGGATTCACTGTGAAAGAGGAAATAGCATATTTGCAGGTGCAAGGAGCAATCCTTTCCAAGGATACTTTAGACTCTCTCGCCCTAAAAAAACTGTCCTTTACTCCATTTGTCTGTCCAGGTGCTCTCTCCTCCTTGCTGAGGGTCTAGTCCTTGAGCAGCATATCATTGCTCAGAGTTTTCTTTTTCAGTTCTGACCTAACTCTTCCCTGATTTGGCTTCTGCCACCTGTGCTTCACTGAATCAGTGTGCTTGGCTCACAATGTCCATAAAGTTCAGAACTGGAGGCAAGATGAATCTTCCATTCTAATTTTAAACTGTCACTGTAAAAACATTTTCAACTGTTATATGTAAAACTCAGGTATATTAAAGACAGAAGCTTGTGGGGGAAGAAGGAATACTGCATCTCTCTCAGCAGCTTCCTTATGATGAGGGCAAAGCAGGAAAAGGCTGTTCTATTGATGCTGCATTTCAGACTGAGCTTCCAGAAAGCCCAGCTGTCTGCTGAGGGTCCCACAAAAGCCTCTATTGATTTATTTCAAGCTAATACTACCTTCCTTCTCTGATCTGTCCACAGCTTTCAAGGGATTTGCTCAGGTTACTCTCCAGTCTTTCATTTGGCTTCCACAATTCTATTTCCGCTTCCACATTTTTAATCTTTCTTACAAGGTGTTAAGGGATCCTTATTCTCTTTTCAGTACTTCCTGCAAATTCAAGAAATAACTATATTCAATTACCTCTTTTTCCCTCTCTGTACTTTGCCTCTGAAGGATCTCATCATAAATATCATTTTGGCAGCTTTCTCCATGCTTATGATTCACCAGCTTTTCTACTTCCTATTTGTCACATTCAGATATTTTTGGTAATCTTCTAATGCCACTCCACTAAACACATTTTTCTTGCAACTCTTGGGCTTCTGTGTCCTCTTATTATAGAAACCTGATTTTGGTTTCTCACATCCGTTACTCCCACCTTGTATAACTTATATTCCCATAGTTCTGGTATGGATAGGAAAGTGGTGACGGGTTTGTGTGGGGTTACCAGTCACTGTCACCTAAAAAACATAAGCAGGTCTCAGTGAGTTTTGGTGAATGGAAGTAGATTAAGTCTTGAAAACATCATTTAAGACTAACTTGTACTATCCTTTACTAATTTTGTTGTTGTTATTGTTGTTTTTTCTCTTCATTTGAGAAGGTGGGCAATACATAAGCAAGCCTACCCGATTTTTCTAAAGACAACTGTATCCAGCTGTGAAGGTGTAAACACAAAAGAGAGAGGCTGAGTGTTTGGCACTGACCAACAGGGAATAACTGGGAGTAATGAGATTAAACTGAACAAAGGAAAACCACTGAAGGTTGAACATCAGGAAAATATCCTGGCTGTGTCTATCAGACCATGGACTAATTTCCCACGGGAAGAGGTGGAAACTCCATCTCTTGAGTCATTTAAAATTAGAACAGATAAATCACTAAAAACCAGAGGGCTGGGAACAACCCAATTGGAATTGGAAGGGGATGAACTAGACAGTTTTGCAAGATGTTTTCAGTCTCAGTTTCTCTTCCCCTGAAATTAAATAACAAGCCTTGTTTAGGGTCTGCTCACGTGGGACTGACAAACCTGCAGCTGCATGTGTTCTACTCATTATGCACAGGTTGAAATGCTAATGTGACTCTGTCTGATCAGTTTTCTGTGCTGTGACCACATCACAGCTAAAGCCTGGCAGGGTGACCAGAGGAGTCCTGTACAGGCCCTCCTCCTCCCCAAATCACAGGCCTGGTTGGGGACTGTCCTTAGATATTTCTGCCAAAATCCTTTGTTTTCGATAGGTTCCTTTTTATTTCCTATAGCACACACCCTGCTGGGCTGAGCTCCCCTAGATGGCAGAGCTGAAGCAATTTACAATGCAAAATGCTTTACACAGCCCTGCTGGAACAGGGGCTGCCATAACCAGTCCTCTAATTTCTTCAGAGCTACTGACTAGAAACAGCTTCTGTTGCCAAGGTTCACTTTTTGCTGCATGTGAGAGATGGTCCAACTCCATGTGCAGTTCATGCAGTAAGGCCTTGGCCCCAAAAAGATATTGTTTCTCTTAAGCTATTCAAGTTTCCAGTTGTCAAAAACAGCACGCCAAAAAAATGGTTCATTTATGGCTGTGTCTTTAGCATACCCCCAGGGTCCAGCAATAGCGACTTTTTGAAAAAAACCCCAGCTATAATACAGTTGTGCAGATGCTTGGAAAAGTGACAAAGGTGATGAGGCAAGTTCAGAGAAGATACACTTTTACACTTTCACACCTTCTGTTATGTAACACGAGGGGTTATCCCGTCAGCAGCCTCAGTCCACACAGCACTGCTCTCACTCCTCACTCAGCTGCTCTTCCAACTCACTCTACTGCAATGCATTTCTTGGGTTGAAGTGCTGAGGAAACCTGAACACAAACTGGGTCACATTTTGAGGATTTCTTTTGAAATTAAACACATAACTTCAAGTTTAAGGATCTGATAAAAAAATACTTGAGTTCTGTTATCTCCAGAACTGTCTTCATTTTCTGTGGTTTGCTGAAGAGGAGAATAGGTCAGGGGCTTTTTGTGTACGTTATTTCTTTTTCAGCTGAGCAGCTTCACGTGGGCTGCTGCATTTCTCAGTTGGCAAAAGACCTTTTTTTTTTTAACTGTTGTTTGATTAGCACGAGATGCCTGAGAGTTTCCCATCTTACAGTCAGAAACAAGGAAAATATACTGACAACAGCTATGGTAGATCTATAGAGGGGAAAAGGGAATTACTTGGGAAACAAGAAGATTGGTCTGAACTATTTCACAAGTCTCCCTTTGTTACCTATCTGAGATCCTAAGTTTAGGTAATAAAACAATCCAAAGCAAGAGCTATGAATACAACATAGCAAAGAAAAAAATTATCTGTGTTGATAAGTGATCAGTTCAGAATTAGGCTAACCTTCTTAGTTCTGAATTTGTATAGCTTTACAGTTTGTTCCAGAAGGATTTATTTCTCATATAATGATTATTCTGTTTGCATCCAGTCTTTTATTGATAACTTCCTTGTTATTCACTCTATATTTTCCATTATTTTAATCTTTTTTCCCCCGAGTTTTATAATTTCTATTTTACTCATCTTTGATTAGCTCATTTCACATTTACTTTACCAATTTTGTTAATTTTTGCTTCCTCCCTGTATCTGTCTTATCTTTATAATCACTGTGTATCTTTTTTAATTTTCCACAGTGCAGCTTCACAGTATCAAATACTCGTGTTGCTTGCAAAATTTCCCCTCGTATAAAGATCAACAATAAGTTAGCTGGAAGTCATCCGTGTTTCATTATATTTGGCACTGAGAAGTGCAGCTTTTAAAGAGCCTCCACCCTACAGCTGCATCGCATCATTGATCCATCTAAATGCACTAATCTAGCCAAAAAGCCAATGTTTCCCATTACAACCTGTTTCTAAGTGACATCTATGTGCTAGTTTAGGAATAGATCTTCATAACAGAACTACTTTGGAGGTAAACCAGGAAAAGATATTCTTCTGGTTCAGTGCTGAACACTTGCATGCTTTTAGCCTGAAATAAGTATGGGGCTGTGTAGTTCCATCCAGCTATGTAGTGGGTAAAATAAACATTGTGAGTGTAGCTCACTGAATACAAATTCTGCAATTATGGGTTGTGTGTGTGACCATTTAGGTGACGAGAAATTGGCTCCTACATTGGTAGGGATTTCTCCGCATAAAAGGAAAACTATTAAAAACTCTGAAATTCACAAGGAACATAGGGGAGAAGATCTAACATGTGACTAATGTCCCAGAGCCCCTCAGGTCTTTATAACAGTGATCATAACACTATAGCTTCATGAAAGGAGTAATGAGGCCTGATCTGCCCCCGGGCTAATACAGAAGGGTGTGAGATGGCTTCTGAGTTAGTTTGACTTTGTTGACATAGTTAAAATACTGGAAATCCTGCTAATTAAGATGCCGCCTCTTAAGAAAGTAAAAAAATGGGGTTTGTAGGTCCTGTGACAGAGGCACATTTTGGTATCAGTCTCATAGAGAAATGAAGAAAGGGTTTCTTACAACAAAGAAGGAAAACACACTGTATATTCTATAGTATATTCATTATTTCAAATATGTTTATGTTGAAATAATGATCAATATCCTGTACAGATCTTCTTCCAGTGTGATGCTACCTTCCTATAGTTCCCAGGAGCCGGAGGGCTGCAAGACCCGCCCCCGGCGCTGCTCCGCTCCAATAGCTGTCACAGGAGAACGAGAAGCTTTGATAACGAGAGTGGGTAACCGTAATTTTGGTACTCAGGAACTCGTGGGAGGCTGTTTCTTGACTCCAAAGGCAAGTAGATAAATGAGAATATACAGTGAGAGATGCACAGGCTTTGGAGCACTTTGCAGGAGCTGCTATCAGGCAATCCGTGGGGGGCCATACCCAGCTACTTATGTGTTCTGGCACCTCTAGAAATGCTATGGTTTCTCCTGAAGGACCATCCTGCTGCCAAATGCTTTTTGCATATGTTCAATGGATGCCTGAGTCATAGATTCTACAGTGCTAACACTCACAAAACTAAGTTTATTTTTGATCTCCTTTCCAAAACTTCTTTTCTAATTCATAACTGTATTCAACAGCACCTTTGACCTCTGACATGCCTTCCCATATACTGAGCCTTAAGACAGACATACACTTAAAGCCCTGAGTTGTATTTGCTTTCTAAACTAACATCCAGGCTGTGATAAGTGTGCCAATGCTTGGATAACAAAGTTATTGTTTCATGCTGTTTGCTGGCAGCATCAGAAGCATAACCGCAGTGGTCTCAGTTCAAGTCACACATGACTAAAAATCATCCTGCTGTAAGGTGGCCTTCATTCTCAATCCCAGTTCCATGAAAAGAACACATCTCCAATCACTGTCTCATCCAGGTGAACAAGAGAAGGATCTAGTCACTCCTTGCTGCAGAGTAGTTTAAAGAATACTTGTACAGAAAGTCTTTCTTTGATGTTGACATACAGATATACGATGAATAAAGAACCCTCAGCCCTCATAAGAGTGTATGCTTTGAAAAGAAAAATTTGAATTTCGTTTTAATGCACTTGTCACATAGTTTATGATATTACTTTACCTCAAGAGAGGTCAATTATATAATGTTTCAGTATTTTATTTTTCTCTGGACTTACACACAAGTCAGTTGTGAAACAGATCTTCTAATAATTTCCTGTGGTAGGGGACACAATGCTCAATTTTTTATTACTATTAAATGGACCCAATTTCTCTGAAAAAAAAAATGCATGTACTAGGTATATTGTTTTCAGGGTCACAACCATTCTTGGTATAGTTTATGACAGCCAGACTGCTAAATTTTTTAACATGATGAATGAAACTAAACTGAAAATCAGTATTTTCTTTTACGGAAGCTTTCAAAATACAAGGTGTCTTGCTCAGAGTAAAAAATTCTTCCTCATTAAAGACAAACCTCTAGTAATACAAATCCTGCAGCAGAGTCACACTGTTGCTCTCACCCCAAAAAATGGTATGACAATCTATAAAGCTAAAGAATTAGAAAATAACTAACATAATTGAAATGTTTCAGTTAATAGACTTGGTTAACAGCAATGCTACCAAGGGAAAATTCCTCCTACACACTTGGATGAAGGCCTTGCTGTTACCTCATGTCATATTTATTTCTTAATATAGAAAAAATTAATACTTTTATATGTATAGTTATACAAAGCAGAATTAGAATTGCACAGCCATCCCTGGCTAGCCGTCAAAGGGATGTGTTTTACTTACAAGAATAAACGGTTACTTTTTCCATAATTCTCCCAATATGAGGATGGACAAAAAGAAAGTGGGCTAATATGTCGTTGCAGTTGCAGTAGTCTGGGCTTTCCCAGAAGTCACTGAAGAGAAGTAAGAAGCCTGAGAGGTTGATGCAAGCCATCCTATGTGTGGTATGAATGTGTCTGGCCAGCTTCTTTGTCTCTTCATTGACTATTGAGGGAGCATAGCTAATTAGCTCAGATCAAATTAATAATTTATAGATGGGTAAAATCAGGTGTCATGAATACCATCCTCAGTGTCTACTGCATTTGGAGAGCACAAGGCAAACAGAAAATTCCTCGTCTCAGGATAGGAAGGGGTTGTGTTATTAAGCTCCCTGTTTGCTCAGAAAGGGGGTCCTATTGCAGCCAGATTTGTAAGGATTTGTTTGCTCCTGGAATAAACAATAGTGGCTGTGCAGGAACACTTGTATCTGCAACAAGAGCCCCTCATTCTTGTCTTCACGTTGAGCTAAACTGAAAGTGAATAAAACATTCATATTTTTGAAGGAGAGTACCCAGCATATGCTCTGATAACCATTAATGTTTTCAATATTTCAGCAGTGCTCCTGCTCTGAATTGGAACCAAAAGAAGTAATTTCATTTAAAAGAAGAAGAGAGCATGAGATCAATTTAATTAAAACTTTTCCAGCCAATATGCTAAGGAACATTTAGATTTTGCAGGCATCTTATGTATAATCAATGGAAATTGCATGAGCAGAAACCAGAAAGTCTTGAAGGAAGCCAATGTAAAATGAGCAAAGACTACAACAGATTACAAGGCTCTGGCATTTATCAGAGAAGAACCAAAATATTTGACTACTAAGTGGACCCCCTGTCTGTTGAAGAGTGGCAGGTGAACCCTGACATGGTTTAGAGCATGCTGCCAGTCTGTTCTGCACTGAGTGACACATCTGACAGGAATAAGGTGCTCCAGCAATGCTTCTGCAGAGGATGATGCAAGGAGCAGGATCACTGACGAGCACAGTCCCATCCCTCAGAAGGACCAGTCTCCCCATAGCTGGCATCCCCTCCAGCGGGGTCATTTGTGCAGTGCAGAGCAGCATGAAAAGGAGGGGTGGGGGGGCACTATTTCATTAGTCCAGCAGTCTGTGAAATAACCATTTAGCTCCAGGTGCAGTTAAATCAGGGAGCTGTTTGAGGTAGCGGCACTAATATGGACCATCCTTTCCCAGTGACCCAAGCAATGTGCCTCACTCTCTGCTCTCATCTTTGTCCTTGTAAGAACAGTATTGTCATGAGCACAAGAGCATAATCCTCTGAGCTAGAGTCAGAGAACACATCTTGCAGAAGGAAAAGCCAAAAGATGACTGCTGCAGTGTTTCCACGTGGTTCACCCCCTTCACTAAAGCAGCTAACTATTGGAAGGGACTTGAGCTCTGCACAGATGTTATTTACCTCTGTTTTAAAATGCTAAAAGTTGCAGTAATCTGTTTATTTAACTCTTTTGTGCTTTGGAAGTATCACACAGTTCAAAAGGCAATATAACTAATTTTTAAGAAAATTATTGAGCTGCCGGTGTTTTAACAACTGTTGTTTTATAAAAGAAAGCAATAAATAAGGAAAAGCAGATTAAATAAACATAGAAGCTAAGAGCAGCACAAAAAAAGTTTTAATGAATAGAGAAGTTTGACAAATGACGACTGCTGCAAATCTTTGCTTTTTCTCTGGCTTTCATCAAGATTTCTCTAAAACTTAGAGAATGTGTCCAGAAGCACAGCCTGACACATTGCAAATGAAATAGAACCTGTTGCTCCTGCAGCTGGTTGCACAGGGGATGAGAAGAGCAAACAGGAATAAATCATATCAAGGAGGAAGGTTATGCCTTTGGATGTCTTTTTTATATTAATCAGATCCAGTTACTCAGGCTAATTACCTTTACAAAAGTTGTAAAATACTTGTGGCCCTCATCTCAGGTAGTCATATAGTCCTGAAAACTAATAGTCCATCCCCACCTGATCAAAAGAAAAGACCACTCTTAATATATCAAAAATATTAATCCTTAATATATCAAAAATATTAATCCCTGACCCTTGACATCAGGGAAAAATGCTTTGCATTACTGCGCTCAGAGTTTGTTTTGTATTTTGCTTAGGCCCTAAGGACTGCCTTGAGAATTAAATTAACTTGGACTGCTTTCCCTTGCCTCCCTTGCAACTCTTTGGTCTAACCCTGCAAATGACCTTTGTATGGACATACTTTGCATCCACATGGAGCCATTTGGAGTCTGGCGCATGGGAAACAGCACAATACTGCAGCGAAGAGTTCAAGTATATCTAATGAGTTAAAATATTTGGCTGCTGCTTTTTTCTGGGAAAGCAGTTCTGAAATGAACATCTGAGGGTGTCTCAGCAGAAGACTGGGCTGAAAATATCCTGTAAACGTGGCTTTGTTCCTTAGCTCATTACTTTAATTTTGACTTCTCCCAGCATTATGTTATTGCTGATCAGATTTCTGGATTGATTTTTGACTAGATTTGAAACTCTAAGTCCATTGCCAAACGGGCAAACTGGTGGAGGGTGCTGATGATTAATTTAGTCACACTAGAATCATGTTATATTTAATGCTTTCTTCAGTCAGTTCAAAAGCATGTTTCTTCTTTCCATGCTACAGTTTGCATAGGCAATCAACACAGTCTGTTTACAGAAAATTAATGAGCATTTCTGTTCATTAGCTGCAATAATTTACATGGATGAATTCCTACATTGGTTTTTTTTCTGTAAAAGCAGATGAGCCACTTGTAACCTGAACCCAATCCTGGGTGTCCCTAATTCCCACAGTTGTCTGTGTTGGTCCCTAAAGCTAGAGCAGAATCAGTCATTAGATAGTATCTAACTCCAAGTAGCTAGCATATTAAGTAGCATTTGTTCAAAGGGTTTGTAAAACACTCAAAGAGAATGAATCCTGTATTTTCTTCTTCTTGAAAGCAGTATTCATATACAATCCTTTCTCTGGAAGCAGGATGTAGCTTGCTGGGGAATTTATAACATTTCTTTCAGGAAGCTATAGTAAAAGTTTAGTTCTGTTAAAATACCAAAGATATTCTTAATCCAGTCTCTTCTGGAAAATTTATACCATACCGACATAAATACAATCCAGTTTGCCTCACATGTTTGGTTTCTGGTTTGTTTGTTTTTCATTTTTCTTTTTTTTGTGGGGATCGTGCTTCCCTGGATGCTGTCTCCCCATTTTCCATCTCACTTTTTAGAAGCTTCAGCAGAAAGATGGGTGGTGGGAAAGCAGTGGGGAAACAAACCAACCAACAAACCCCCAACCAAACAGTGAAAAAAAACCCCACCCGAGTGTAATATCACTTTCAGAGCCTAGTCCCCATAAATAGTAATCAGCTTACAGGTTTAGACACCTTCTGGCCTTTGGATGACTCCTGCTGTCCTAGAGAACATCTCTTGTGTCTCTTCAGTGAAAAGAGAGCTGAGCAGCAGTCAGTTGGTGTAACTAGCAGCACATGAAGTCAGGTTTAGAAGCCAGTAAAAGCCAAGTACCTGGTTTCTACAGGGTGTCTGGCAGTGAGGTTCTGATGAGCTCAAAGTGAAGTAAAAGCTCTTTCGACAGAGTAGGTAAAATGTGGGAGCAGCAACTGACACATTGCCTTTGGGTGGGGCACATCAGTTTTGGAAGGAGGGAGGGTTTGAATGAAATCAACATGTTCATGTAATACTTCTAATTTTTACTCCTGAGCTTTTCCTCAATGCCTGAAAGCTGTCATGATCCAGCCCAGCTCTAGCAGAAGATCTGTTACAATGCAGAGCTCAGGAGGAAGCCGCCACACTTCATCCATCTAGAGAGAAGCTACGGATAGTAAAAAAAAATACAAGATGGGTAGTCTGAATTTTGGAGGTGGCTGTTAGCACCTCTGTGCTACTAAAACAGAGCTTCACTAATCAGCGGATCAAGCTGCTGATTATGTGATAAAGCAAGGAGAGAGTGATAACACTGTTGTCAATTCATCACCAGCTACTTCCACCTAAATTGTCAGTTCAGTAGTTAAACTAAACATTTTACAAAATAGGGCTGATTCATCACCTTCCAGTCAGAAGCACAGAACCAAACACAGAGCTGTTATTTCAGCAGAGGAGTTAAGGTAACTCAAATTGTCGTTTCACTTTTCTCTGCCATTTGAGCACTTAAACCTTTCCTGTCACGGCCAGTTTTAAATAGGTTGGATATTTATTGTGTTGAACTCTTTTAAACTGTGCGTGTGTGGGAGGGGAGGGTTTCTGAGGGAAAATGCTGCACATGTAATAGTCCCTGCTGGCTTTCTAAAACAAGTTAACATTGTTTGACCTAAAGTGAATAAACCCTCAGCAGAACTGAGGCCGATGACTTTATCTGTTAGACTCTGGCTCCTCTAATTTAAAACAAATGAAAGAATCTAGATAGTTTAAGTGAACACAGAAAAGATTGGCGTGATTTTTTTTTCCCTCGACCTTTAAAAAATTAGGAAATCCTCCGTAAACAGGCACAGCATCTTCAGAAACATTGTCACTGTTGTTATTCCACAGTGACAGTTTCCAACAGCAAAGCATGAAAAACAAGTTTTGCTTTGCTCATGGTTTCAGAGTGTGTCAGTAGATTTTCATTGCTAGGAACCCAAGTTAAAAGTATTAAGTGAGTTCTCCTGGGCTCCTCCTAACCATAATCTTGCTTGCTCAAATTTTATACTGCAATCCATTCTCCTGGGCTCACTGAATTATACTTGAAATTGTTTTTGTCCCTGGCTGGATGATAGTGAATTCCTGCAGGCTTGAACAACTTTGTCTTTCTTTACAGAGTACCAAGTTTGCGGTCTGAGCTGAAATACCAATGCTGCAACCCCCCCAAAATGTATCCAACTCCAGACTCAGAATAGCAGGGATGATTCGTGTGAACTGCTGAGGCTTACTGCTGTAAAAGCTGTGCTAGCCTGCCTTGGTGCACATTGGTAGCCTCACAAACACCTCTGGTCCAGCTCAGGAACGCTGGTGATGGATCAGGGATGCTGGCCAGGAGGAACAGTCATCTTGCTGTCCTCTCCTTGCTCCTCTTTGTGCTTTGGACGTTGTTACCGTCCACATAACGAGCAGCATCCTGACAGACACAGATCTTCCTTTACACCTCAGCTTTGTTATCTAAGACGACCCTGAGGAGTAGAAGACACATCATCTGAGACATTGGTTTTCATAGCATTGGTAGCTGGTTCCCAAAAGTGGAAAACTGCCAGAAGCCAAATGGCTTCTTTCTCCCTACAATGCAGCAGGATAAGAACTAGATGCCCAGACTTCCACCCAAGCTGCAATGTGTTGGCACCCCCAGGCAATGATTTTCCCTGGGAGTATTCCTGCAGAATACTGTATGCACTTAAAATGGTGTTACTTCTAGGAGGTATTGCCTAACACCCTGCGACTGATGGAAATGGCTGACTGAAGCTTCAGGATGTCAAAATCCTCCTTTACTATGGACCCAGTGATGGGCCTTGCTGCAATTCTCCTTGGCAGTGTTCTGGAGCACTAAAAGCATCAGTATCTGGGGTCAAGGGAGGGAGGTGTGATCTCCTGTGAAGAGAAGACTGAAATAAAAGAAAGGAGACATCTTTGTAAGGATTCATTGTAAAAGGGGAACCAAGATGGAGGCGTGGCAGCAAAGACATTTATTTCTGTTGCCTGAGTGTAGGTGATACGAACATCCACAAAGTGAAAGAGGAATATTGTGGTATGGTTACCAAGAAAACAGCCATCAGTACTGATGCCTAGGATGAATACTGTACTAGTGCTGGACAGGAAACAGATGCCTGTATCATGACTGAATCAGAGGAATTTCAATGCAGAAATCTGTAAAGCAAATGCAGTGGCAGACAATGGTCACATGACTGCGTAGCTGTAGTAATGATTTCATGGCTTTTACATATTTAGGAGGGGCTGACTACTGTCTGCAGGTTCAGCTTGGATCTCTCAAAGCAGGCCCTGATCCTGAGATTAAAGCCACTGGCGAATTTAGCAGAAAATCTTATCAGAACGATCATAACCTTAGCAGCTCCCACAAGTGACAATTTCTGAGGGCAAACATCAGTATAAACAGCTACTTGCCTGAAGCATATCTCTGCCCACTCACTTTTCCTTTCATCCCTAAACTCAGGCCCTGTTAAACCTGGGCCTTTTCCTACTTAACTTTTCAGATTTCTCCTTAGAAGTCCTTATCCCAGCACAAAACTCCCAAGATTTACTGCTATCTCCCACTGCTGCCTATCTAATCTCTTTTACTCAGGTACTCCACACTAATCTAATCTAACGAGTCCTGTAAAAAGCCTGCTATCGCTTTAAGTTCCTTTTCTCTCCTCTCTTGTTGTTGTCTAACCCAAAGGTTGGGCATTTGGGACTGGCTACGGGTGAGCCTCCTCAGTGCCTGTGGCACCTCAGGTCTGACATATCATGGGGGGCTGCAGGTGGTGAGAAACGAGAGAGCCTTCACGAGGGCAAGAACAGAACCGCCTGGCAAGTGAGTTGCTTCACCTGGGTGCAGGTTACAAGTCTCCACACTTGTGCACGTGAGAGAAAGGCATGCTCCTGTGCCCTGCCAGAGGCAGGTGCTATGCACCATCTGAAAAGGAGGCAAGAACCTAAAACATATTTAGTATAATGAAATTCAGTCCTCCAGTCTATCTGGCCAAGTGAATTTTGATGTCCACAAATTAGCCACTAGAAAATCTGTATTCCCAACACATGAACATGTTCATTCGGCAAACGATAGTTTAAGAAGATAGAGCCCAATAACTGTGCCACCCCTGACTCAGCAGAATGGGCAGAACAGAACGACTGAGCACACCTTAGCCCCTAGACTGCAGGACAGGCTTAACTCTATCCACCTTGGCAATTTAAATTAGCGCCAAACTTTGCACTCAAGTGGCTGAGATGCGCTCAAAGATGTCTGCAGCAGTTCTCCTGTGGGGATGATACTCTTCAGCAAGCAGTGATAATAAACAGTAGGATGGTGCTAACACTTTAAGCTGCTGCAGCTGCCTGTTAAGTGAGTATGTGTCAACACCTTCAGACTGGAAGGTGAGAAAGTGAAATTACAGCTTTAAGTTACCCTATTCCTGCTTTTGCAACCTCTTTTATTAGATCACTTTCAAAGATGATTAAGGGACTCAAAGGTTTGCTTGTGTATTATAAATCCAGGATACAGAGCATGTTTCTGAAAGTTTGTGTCCTTCTTTAAGCTTTTCTTGTAACTATGACACCACATTTACAATGAAAAATTACAGCAAGATAGTCTTATACAGGGAAGTCCTAAAAACACTCCAGTGTCTCGAATAAAAACATCTGCCACTAAAAAATAGAACACTGTAATAGGAGGAGGAAAATTAAGTACACAGTGTAACAAAGGTTTGCACAGCCTGAATTTTCTTTTGATAACTACAGAAATATAAATGTCTCAGAGTCAATAATGAGATCTAGTCCCTCAACCTAGCAATGAAGTAATATGTGATTCCAGGATCAAATATTCCTCTGTGATATTTTCATCTCCCTGTTAAAGTTTGAAAGCCAAAGCTAGAGAAATTGATTGGCAATGTAAAAAAAAGTAAAACTGGAAGATTTGCCTCTGTACTGATGTAACTATGCTGATATAGAGACTTGTTAGATACTATGCTCAGATTCCGCTTGTAGTTTAATCTGTCCAAGACATTTTATAAATCTGACAATATTCTATATGGGTATTAGCTATGATGCTAATTTAGATTTGAAGTCAGTACTATGGCTCCTAGAGAAAAAACACAATATTATGAACATATGAACCAATTTTGTATACATCATGGATTCTTGATGTTGTTCTGCAGATTGGCATGGTAACTCCAGTGCAGAGAACAGTACACAGCCGAGCACACTTCTTGGTTCTGTTTGATAACAGTCTCAACAGAAGTGCCCTGACTGTTCCACTTCTCCACCCTTCAAAAATCTCATGTGATTTTAATTCTGGTCTTTCCAACTTCTTCACAACCATTGTGCAAACTATATTATAACAGTTTTCTCTGGGTCTGGATGGCAAATAAACCTTTAAATGTTGTAGGACAGTGAGAAATAATTAGGGAGCTGGGCAGAGCCCTCCTGTAGACTGCCAGCTGGACAGCAGCATGCTTATTCAAAATATGTGTATGTAATCTCTGGTCCAGGTCAGCTTCAGCCACAAAGCAGTCTTTAACATCAGAAATTTATGAGGAACTCAAATTCAGAAACTACCGCACATTTTAAACTATATATATGCCTAATGAAATCCACAGCAACACACAGATGGTAGGCAAGCACCTGAATCAGTGCGACAGGCAGTGAGTTGTAACACCCTTCTAAACTTAGCAGATGTGACCTTGATTGACAATAATTAGCATATGGGCCTTGAGACTTTTCCTCCAGCTACTGGAAGTAAGCTCGTTCCACAGTTCTCTGGATACCAGTATTCATCCCTGCTGACAATGCAAGTTGCTGATGGATAACCAGGGCAGTCACCTCTTTTCAGAGATTGTGATCTCATGGTCAAGGGTAGCACAGTAAAAAAACCACAACCCAAAACACTACTATTGTTTTCAGAACACAAACTAGACACAACCTTTCGTTTCACTCAATTCTTTACTGATTCTTGCAAATTCTCTGTTTTTCTTTGTTCCCTTTCACAGAGACCTTACTTGTCCAGCCTCTACACTGGAAAACACCATTCTAAAAACCAAAAAGAAATTAAAAGTCACACACTCCGATGATGACAAAGAATATAATATGTTTGCATTTACCGCTTTCGCGGCTACAACAAAACCAAGTGCCCCTCCCTCCACTCGCCCAGGGGCAGCCCAGGACTTCGGCCGGGCCCGTCCAAAGCCAGCCGAGAGGCGATCCCGGTCCTCCCAACGCCAGGTGCAGGTGGAGCTGGCGGCAGAAGCACCAAATCCTGCGTTAGGGCGGAAAGTCTGAGATCGCTGCTGTGTGATCACCCCCGAAAACGCCCAAGCAAGCAGCAGCAAACGCCGCCGCCCCAGGCCGTGCTGGCGAGCGGGGGCCGGCGGGGCTCTGCGCTCCCCGGCCGCAGGGCGGGTTCCCTGGACGGCAGCCGGGAGCCAGTTCCTGCCTTCGCGGTGTCGTCTGAGAAGGTGGGTGGATTTTTGGAGGGAAGAGAAACCGCCAGCCGGGAGGCAGGGGAAGATGACATGCTCCCCACCGGCGGAGGCAGCGGGAACCGCCAGCGCCGGGAGCCCCGCGGGCCGCCGAGTAAGAGGGGCGGCTGCAGGGCCGTGAGGCGGCGCCGCCGCCCTTCGCCGGGTCGCGCCGCTGGCCCGGCGGGCTGGGGCGGTGGTCACCGCTGTTCTTGTCAAGACGGGGGCCGCCTGCGGCGCTGGGACGGACCCGAGGCCCGCCCGGGGATGGGCTGTAACGGGACGGGGCAGAAGGGGGGCTGTGCTAGAGCCCGGGGGAGCGATCGCGGTGAGCGGCACGGGGGAGGCGGCACAGCCGCGCACAGCCCTGCGGCTTCGGGAGGGCGCTGGCTGGAGTGCCCCGCCGCTCCCCGCCTCGCCGAGCCCGGGCCGGTGCCCAGGTAGCCGGGGGAGCCCTGGGAGGAGCCCGGGGGGGGGAGGGGGGGGCGGCGCAGCTGGCGCGGCGCGATGGCCCCAGCACCGAGCAACCCTAATTGCCGCCGGCGGGGCCGCAGCGGCCGCCGGCTGCCGCTGTCGAAGCGAAGCGACGTCTGTACGGGGGGAGGCCCGAGGGAGGGGCGCGGGCGGGGCGTGGGGCGCGGTGGTCTGATCGCGAACGGCTCCGGCTACGTAGACGGGGGGAGGGAGCCGCCTGCGAGCGGGGCAGACCCGCGTAAGAGACAAAAGCCCGGCACGGCCTCGGTGCTGCCGGAGGGGTCTTTTGTTGCCGCTTCTTCACTGGGGCTTGTGTGCTTTGTGCTGCCGTCCCCTGCCCCGGCACGCCGCTGGATACAGCCGGGGCGGGAATCGCGAACGGGCGGCGGCTTTCGCCCGGCCCGGAGCGCGAGCGGCCGCTCAGCCCGCGGTCCCGTCCCCCTGCTCCACCAGTTGATCAAAGTTCGGCTGGGCCGAGGCGGGGAGCAGCCCTACCGCCCCCGCCGGCCGGGGCTGCCCGGACAGCGCTGCTCCGTCCTCGCTCCCTCCGGCGCCGTGTAGCTAAGTAGGAGGGAGCGGACGCCTCCCGCCTCTCCCCACTTGCCCTCTCCTCCCCGCGGCTGGGGCTCTGGATAGGAGGAGCCGGAGGAAGAGGAAGATGACGAGTGGGTGCAATTAGCCTAACAAGGGACGTGCGGCGGAGGCGGCGGCGGCCCCGTGCCGAGGACTGACACATCTGCTTTCTCTCCTCCTCCAGCCATGAAGGCAGAAACCGGCGCGCGTAGCTGAAGGCCAGGGTCGTTCCGGTGCTCCTCCCTATGGCAACCGCGTGAAGGGGCCGACCCCCGTCCCTCGGCGGCGGGGCTGGGCTGGGCGAGCTTCGCCTGGTGTACGCGAGTGGCTCTGGCGTTGGCTCCCCTCTCCCATCCCTTCTCTTCCCCGATGTGGGCTCCAGAGGATTTGCACCTCCTTTGTAACCGGGAATGAAATAATGGCGACCCGATGGGCAGCGGGGCCACCCGGCGGAGATGGAGACAACGAGCCCCCCCCGGGCGGCGGCAGCGGTTCCGGCG